>CAAKHC010001474.1:52110-72061 GCA_901007825.1 Macroramphosus scolopax
CTACCCCCCCCCCCCCCCCCCCCCCCCCCCCCCCCTGCCTGTTGAAACACCTGGCAGTGAGTGATACAGTGAAGCAAAAGGCTGCAGCAGAAAAGCCTCATTGTCACCTGTTCTTGTTTATATCCTCTTTCCCACCAGGACGCCCCATCAATAATTACATGCAAACTCCCTCTGGCTTAAAATCTTTCCCGCTCGTCGTTCCACTCTCACTTTCCATCTCTCCTTTGATTTTCTCTCCTCTGCATGTCAACACAGTCAGGTCCCTTGGCACCAACAGAGCTATCCGCTGTCGCATCCTCCCTCCCTCTGCCCTGTCCCATTACAATGACAATAACAGATAAGAATATTTATTATGTTGGCTCACCACTCCCCGTTCCTCCAAACATCTCTCAGGGGAGCAGCTCCTCACTATCACCCTCAAAAGCCTCATTCAGTTAACAGAAAAAAACACATCCACCCCTGGCCTTGATGCTTTCCTTTATCAGCCCAATGAAAGGAGAGCCAGAGCATGAAGGCGTCTCATCTCCTCTGCTCCTTTTCTTCTCTCTCAACTCTCCCTCCCCACTTTTAATTTTCATCTCTCTTTTTCCTACTCATTTCAGAAAAAGGGAAGGAAAAGAAGGGAGAGGAGGGAGAGCAAATGAGAGTGGGACGCTGGCTTGTGATAACTGCCATGCAGAATGGACATCTCCCTTGTTTATTGGCTTTTGAAATTCAATCCATTGTCTGGGACGGGAAGTGATAAAGGGAGTGGAAATACAGACGCTCTTATCATGCCAGCTCAGTGAAAGAAACTTTTTTTTCCCTCCTCCAGATGCCTCCGTTTGTTGTGGGGCGCGTTTGTTGTGAGCGCATCGCCACATCCGAATAATGGTTTCTGAAAAATGCATTCATTCAGCTGATTATTTGGACCCAGCTATGCCACTTACTATTGTGCCACAGCGTTGTGTGTAGTCATCACATTTAGAGGAGGCACACAATCGAGAATGGTCACACTTGTCTCATAGGCTTTTCCCTGGATGTGTCATATTTAAAGGTTGAAAATGCTCTTGTTCCCCAGACACCGCGGAACAGTCTGCGAGTATTGTTGCCATTTTTGTTGATCACTCTGACCTTTCAGCGCTTTTATTGTCCGAGTTGAAATATCTGACTCATCATGTCATATCATGACGGTTGAGTTTTTAGTGTAAATTGCACCGATTTGGGTGTTGCCTTCGTCCAATTGGACTGTTTCTGAACATAAACATGAACACTTCTAACCTCAGTGTGGGAAATGAATAATGTAGCATGGTGTGAACGATATATAATTAAAATTGCTCTAAAATTGCTTTAAAATCAGTGCACTTGGATTGATGTGAAGAATATGGCTGCTGCTGGACACGTGACGAAGACGGGCAGCTGCAGACGCTGCAGTCGCCAACAACTCCGCATGGGTAATTGATTACTGAAGAAGCTTTTGCATTGACAGCACAGTTGAATCGTGCAGCACAGGTGCACTTTGAACTGTACAACAGTTGCTTCGTTTACATAGCAATGAATAATCAGGGTACCATCATGGCATTTTCATATCTAATATGCACTAGTAGGATTTCGTGGACTGACAATAATTGCAAGTGCGTGTACCAACGTTGTGTGAATGTGAGTGTGTTTGAGTTACCATTCACACTCACCATTCACCATATATTCCAGCTACAATCTTATCATACCGTTAACGCCGGCGTCGTCTCACCGGGGCTGCTTGACTCGATTTTTTCTGTCAATTTAATTTAAAAAAAAATCACGTCGAGAACAAAAACTCTTAAATTATTCCACCAGAAGCAGTGTGTTGTGAAAAATAATCACTGTCATTTAGTTTTCGCTTTGCGTTCGTTATAATAGAGCAAGATATTACAATAAATTATTCTAAATAAACATTCACCTCTGTGTCATCACCCTCCGGAAGAACCCGAGCAGACTGCGCCTGTGCGTAGCAGCAAGACATTAATAATGACTTTTATTGAATTCAAGTTGATATCTGTGACACTCCACCACAAATATTAAATATCTTGGTCATGAAATTATAAATACCTTTTTTAATTACTTTTTCACACAATGATTGCTTTATTTGGTGTTTGATTGACGAGGACGGATAAAGATCAATGGAGCTTGTGTTATTAAATTGAATCATTGCATTTATGTATTATATTACATGAAGGCAGGTCTAAATTGAATAGTACTAAAGATAAAGTATGTAGGGCACAGATGTTGATTTTCATGGCCCCCAACAGCGTTTGTAAATGGATCAGGATATCTATGACTTTTACATAATGCAGTTACTATGAATATTTCATCCTTCACCTGTGGGGATTAAAAACAAAAGAACAATAGTTAATACAATATTCATGAATACGTTTAAATAGATACTCGAAGAACTGTGTATGTATATTATATGAGCAAGAAGAATCTGTTGGCACTACAAAGGAAATAAGGAAAAGAGTGTAAAACAGCCAAAGAGACATTCCACTCGGAGAGCTCCTCGCAGTTTGAATCAAAGTGTTACCAAAGGCTTCGCTTCATCACCTTGAAAACTTCTATCTTCTTTTATAAGACTTTAGTGAATCAATGGCTGTATTCCCATTGATGGGAAATGTTTTCATGTTTGGCATCGATTCATAATTCAACATCTGAGTGTCTGCCGAGTGTCGTCCCAGCTCGGCACCCACTAGTTCCAGCAGAATCGAAGGGGAATCCCAGCAGGCGACGCCGGCGTCGAACACGCCCGGTGGACTCTTTGTCTGCTATTCTTTAGATAAACAACCGTAAACAAGGAGCTTGACACATCTATTTCCATAAAATATCTTTTCATGCACCACAATGGATCAAATATCGTAAAAATAAAAGAGCATGTTTTCTCTCAGCCCGTCTCTGCAGCCTGGTTACCTGCTATACCTTCCCTCTCTGCTGTGGGGCTCTGTCGCACAGGAAATCACACCGTGTTTTCTCTCTCTCTCTCTCTCTCTCTCTCTCCATTTCACCTTCCCTCCCTTGTACTCTTCCTCTCTCGTCTCCACTCCCTATTTCCTTTGTC
This sequence comes from Macroramphosus scolopax, assembly GCA_901007825.1. Lineage (NCBI taxonomy): Eukaryota > Metazoa > Chordata > Actinopteri > Syngnathiformes > Centriscidae > Macroramphosus > Macroramphosus scolopax. The sequence continues at coordinate 55,178 of CAAKHC010001474.1, forward strand.
ATTCATGCCTCTGATCCTGCCTCGGTCAACAGGGAGACTTTTAGCACCATATTCTGTCTCAGAGAATCAACTGACTGGATATTAGAATGGAAAACTATTTTATATTAATGTTTTTTAAGCTTTGATTCATCTCAAACTGTCCCTTTCACAGGGGAGGATGCACATAATATTTGCAGAGATGCTGGGCAGTGGTGCATCTGATCTTCAAGCAGCTGTCACTCCACCTTTCGAATGCACGTTTCTAATTCTCACTTGTAGAGAGGCGCCGCGCCAACTTGGACTCGTTCAAGTTCATGAGCGTTGTTGACTGCTATCCGCACATGAGGACAGCGTCCTGTCACCGCAAGGCAGGACGTCTCAATCCGAACCTCTTCAACCTGTGTCGTCCCTCAGCGGTGCATCTGATATTGCACATCACTGACATTGCTTACTGAAGCAATTAAAGGAATAGAGCCAACATTAATGTTGTCATTCATACCTCAGAGTGACCTCCTAGGAGCACCGACCCATCTTTCTCTCCCGCTGTGTCTCCACATTTCATTGTCTATCAAAATAGCTCACAACAAATGATTTGTTTTTTATAAAGGTGTCCTCCTTCATGGACCTGCCACCTTGAGTCAGGCAGAACATGGACGTGTTGAGGCCTCTCCTCCATCCGCCCGTTGGTCGAATTGTTCTTCAGTCCCTTTGGATAAAATCGTCTGCTAAAGAACACATGTCATTGTAAAGTGGTAATCCTGTTTAGCATAATAATTATAATGATAGGAGTAATAATGATAAACATGATTTGTATAGCTCCTTTCCAAACAACATGTAACTACAGCAAACAGCGAAATAAGTGTTGATGAGGTTTTTAATTGGATGGTTAAGAGGAGATTTGTGCCAAATTCCCTGGACACTCGCTGGGCACAAGGTGTTGCGTTACGCTACCGTAGAAAATGGTACAGTGTTAAGAAGACTTAAGTATTAATTAGCCTTTAAACTACATAGGATTCACTGTCTATATCTGGTCAGCCTCTTGTGTTGAAGCAGGCTGTGGAATTAACAGAGGGCTGCATTAATCCCCTCTTATTTTCCACATCAACACTGGCGCATCTGAAAAACATGGTCCATTCAAGCGTTAATTACATAAAGTTCAGTGGTGTGTGTGTGTGTGTGTGTGTGTGGCGGGCCATTTGTTTTCTAGGCGGCATCAGCGGTGAAACATTAATCAATTAGTCTTAGGTGATAAACACACCAAGCGCACCATCACATTTCACATGGGATTCCTGAGTTTCAAGGTTGCTGCTGTCCATCAGCAAGCGCATGCTCGGTACAAACACACGCTGTAGTGGAGACGAAGACACACACACACACACACACACACACACACACACACACACACACACACACACACACACGCAGTTCTAATTAAAACCATTGTCATGAATAGATCTGATTCCATTTCAGTGTGGTTAACAGTCCTTCATGGATAAGTAATGAGCTGCTGCCAATGGAGGGAGACCACTTCAGCCCTTTAACTCCCCAGCTCTGCTGCAGGACTGCAGCAAGACTCCTCCAGGAGTTACTATGGTGATTTGTACTGGACGGCTCTATGACAGCAGGAGTGAGGGTAAACCTGAGGAATTGAAACACTGTCGACCACAGTGAGTTCTTGACATGACATTCAGGGCTACATTTGTTTCCACTGAAATGTGTTGCAAATTTATAAAGTCTCAATTGCGACGCTCAAATCTCGGATGAGTTCTAAGACCGTCCTTGGAGTCTGGTCACCATCGTTCCGTGTCTTCCTGTGTGTGTGTGCAGCTTCAGTATCCTGGCTGTCATTGTTGTGGCTTATCGTTAACTAACAACACTGGATTTGAAAAAAAAGAAAACACGACTTGAAGGTCAATATGTTGGCTGACAACTTTTAAAAGTGTTTATGGGTGAAATAAGAATGAGGTCAGTAATAAATGCTGGGTGGAGGTGCAGAATTAACTGCACCCATTAGTTGTCAATACCCAGGCTGATCAGTCGAATGGAGTAATGCTGTGTTTGGATGTGCACTTGTCCACCAAGGCACTTTGCAGAACTTCCGATGTAGAAGACTCACAAGCAGATAAGGGCAGATGTTTGCATTGTTTTGCTGTGCTGTCGGATAATCAGAACTATTATCTTAGTCATAAATACATGGCTTTTCTGTGGATCTTTAGTGTGAGAGAATATAGTGAAGTCTATAACAATAGGTGGAATATGTGATGAATAAAGTCGTTGATATAATAAGTCTAAACAAGATGCTTAATTGAAAAGAGATCTTAAGTGGGTGAGATAATAAGACAGGAGGAGCTTGATGATTAGACGCCATTGATGTGCTGGAACAGAGTTTGCATTGACTCATAAATAAGAGGGTGGGATAATAATAAACCTGGATTAACAGGTGATTGGGAGGAGGTGGGTTATACAGTCGTCAGGAGACAGAGCCTGACAGATGATGGTCAGATGAAGTGACATCAGACTTGTGAATGAAAGGGATTTTCTCAACGTGGGAAAGTGGAAGTGACGGAGTAGGACAAATGGGACGTGGCAGGAATTCCCACCAGAGGTGAAAGGGAAGATCCGGCCTACTGAACTTTAGTCAAAGGTTTCAATATATTAATTGTGAGTCACCCGGACATTTTAAATGGGTAAAAAAAGATCACGTTAGCAGCTAATGTTGGTGACACAGACAGCAATGCACGATGGTTTATGTTGATCAATAGAAGGTTCAGCCTTTGTGCACAGCATGTTTTGTTGGGCCTCATTGTGAGTGCAGCTCAAACGGTCTGATTCACTATTTAATGGACTATATTGTGGGTGAGCTAAACACAGACCGACTGTACGATGGCTCGGGGGCGGCACGGCTGAGGGGGTAGAGCGTCCGCCACGTTATCAGAAGGTAGCGGCTCCTCTACAGTTACAGTGTCCTTGAGTTGCTCCTGATGATGTGTCATCAGTGGATGAATGTGTGTGAATGTGTTAGCAGCTTTGGCACCTCGCCGACCAGCCACAAGGCGTGTGAATGGGTGAATGAGGCAACATTGTAAAGCGCTTTTTTAAAAATCTTTTTACATGTTTACTTCTCAAGAAGTCATGTTAGTTGTCCTGCCTTTACAGATGCATCTTAAGAAACAGAGGAAGAGGAAGATGCAAGTCAAGTGGACTTGTATGTGCCCGTCCTTCATGGGAAGAGGTGTTATATAAGTTAAAACACCCGTGTGAGAGGAGGATGGGTGTGTAGGCGCTTTCAGGTTAGCACGCCACGGACTGTAAAGGTAAAGCGAATGCTGCAGTGACACTTCCTATAAACCTATAATTGGTTCAGCACTGACACTGGCTTATCTACACCTACTGTTCTGGTTCTATGTGTGACACGTTTTTGACACCAACAGGTGTACAGACTGATCTGTGTTGATTGATGAACACTGCCTCGCACACGTCTTTATCTTTGGTTTAAAGAGGAGTCTGAGAAATATAAATAATGCGAGTTTAAGTGAGTGGGGCTTATGAGGGACGTGAGGCGTTTTGTCACCGGTCTCATCGATACCGGGGATGGACCAGGCTGATTGGACTGGAGGCTATCGACAGCCGAGCTGTCAGGAAAATAGGAAAATAAAGCAGGACAATCTCATCCTGTCTGTTTGTCTGTCTGTTAGTGGAGATAAAAAAAACCGGTGTGACTCAGGCTGTGTGTGCAGTGCCTCTTCCTTTAACATATTTTCCTCTCTGTGCCTGTCGGAGCAGCGGGGCCACTTTGATCAGAGTGTTATCTGCACCACTGCGGCCTAATCCGTGTATTTGCTCCGAGTCTTAGCTGGATCACCGCGCTCAAATCAAAGCACTACAGAGTCAGACCAGGGTAGGATGGAAACATGTGGGAACACACACTTTCAAAAACCCTCACAGTCATACGGCATGCAAACACGTTTTTGAAAAATCAAGAGAGGGCAACAAACCAAGCTCGTGTGCTCATCAGACTTCATGTTGCTCGTGTGAGCAATAAGGAGCACGAGACACGTCGAAATACATTCACACGTACGTTGAGTAGATAAACTAGAGTCCCTGAATAAAAGATGAGTGTGAATAACACAAGTAGGAAAAGTTACATTTAAAAGTAACTACAAAGTCATGCTATTAACAACACGCTGCTGCATATACTGCAATATTAAACAAATATTATACAAGTACTCCAAGTCCTGAAGAATATTTCACTTTAATATTTTCCCCAAACTTGTGTCATTGACCGACTCACATTTGTAACCATCTGACTGTTGTTTGTTTCGCAGCCAGCGTTCTGCTGCACTTCCTGTTATCAGGCGTTAAGCTGCTCTACAACCTTGACTTGACTCCGTGCGAGTCTTCTGAATTATAATAATAGTCTAAACAATGGCATAAATTAAGAAGAAAAAAAAAATCAAGGGTAGGTTATAGCCACATCATAAATTAAAGAGCAATGACCAGAACAAACTCATTTAGTAAATAATCTATAAACTGCGGACACGTGGCAGCTGAGATTATTATATATCAAACACCTTGACGGAAAAATCCTTTCTCGAATGCCCTCTATTTAGTAGATAATCTAATACCCTTCTGTGTGACTTCCCAAAGGAAGCAATACGCACAGCGAGATAGAAAAACAAAGCAGAGAGGGGGGAACATAGAGCTCGTGAGATAATGAAATAACTTATGGAGATGTGCCTCTCCTGGAAAGAGAGCGAGGGAGGGAGAGAGATAACTGCTCTTGGCTCGAACTACCTTGAGTTCAGGTCGGACTGAGGGCAAGGGATGTTTTATAAGACCACCTCCTGTTGGACACAGGTACCTGAAATACAGACAGGATGGAGGTCATTACTTCCAGGATGCGAGCGTGGAGTTAAGGATTTTCTGCTTCAGTTAAATATTCAATTTGTGTTCTGGCTTCAGTCTAATTACAAGTTAAATCTTATGGTGGTCGGGAGCTCGGATTCATTGCACGAAGAGAAAGTCAAATGTATTTTTGGTCCTGCGCTGCCGGGATTTTATAACTCTGGATGCTAACACTGTCAATATCTTCCAAACTAAAGAGCAAAATATCTTGTCATTGACTTAAACATATGAGCCCGTATTTATCTTTTTTGTCATTAAATGTCCCATAAACGTCTTGTTTCTGTTCAAGATGAAAATCTTTAAAAAAGCAGAATAGGTCACGATTATGTGGTTTATTTTTAAAGGCTCAATAATCACTAAAAACTGTTCGACATTGTAGTTATAGGAATGGTTTCGAATGATTAATTTGCTTTTGGTTCATAATTGAGTATTTGCAGCAGCAGGATGGCGTACGTGGGATTGAATCCATGTTGCATGTAATGACTGAATGATGGATGTCATGTGACGCAGGCGGCTGTGTGATGTGTTTCCAGTGGTAATAGGACAACAATGACATCCTACCTTGACTTCACAGGGGTGGATATTAGCGGGATCCGTTCGTTGCTTGAGTGGGTCTTTTCATTCGTTAACGAATCTGCACAATATCACCAGACTTCCCTTTCCAAGGTTTGCTTCGCACTTTAAGTTTAGAGAAGGAAAGAAATGCGCCAAGGCTGCATGTTGTTGGGAAACAGGACGCGTGCAGCAGTCTCAATGTTTTTCTGACCCAACCTTCCAGTTTGACCTCGTCTTCATGAGGCTTTGCGGCACAATAAGGTTGGAAACGTATTTCACCTGACAGAGAAGAGTCGTAACTCACACGGCTCCGAGAGGCTCTTGTCAGGAACATGTCAGTGTAGGCTGCGTCAGGCGTGTGAAGAACGCAGCAGCCCATTGGTTTACCGGTGACTGACGATTCATTCTAAAATGAATGCAGTAATTAAATGCTGATATTAATTCCAGCCACACCTGTTGATGGAAATCCCAAGTGCTTCCCGGTGATGATGAGAGCTGCGCTGAGGCAAACTTTGATGCTGAGCTTTCTGATCCCTGTGAGACTTTCATGTTAATAAATGAGATCTCCTGCAAAGCAATACTGCTTTAACCCTATGTATTATGTATGAGGCAAAAGGAGAACGGCACTAAAAAGGAGGAATCGCCTAGGCACACATAAGTGCCAGAATCCAATCTCAGCTCCATTAGTGCAGGACAAATCCTATACAGTGAGAAGGGGTCTCCATATGTTTCCATGAGGGAGCTCAGGAAGCCATTATGGAAATGAAAGGGGACAAATCACACAATACAGATCACTGGGTAAAGCAGGAACAAAATCATGGTGCAGTATACTTTGGACGGCTAGTTTGAAACCTTGAACACTTCCTTCTGAAGACTTCTAATAAACTCTCATCGCTAAAAGGACTGTCTTAAATTCCATTACTTCACATCGCATCATCTCGTATCTACAAGCGATGCTGTTTCATTATTCCGCAGATCAGAGATTACGGCTCTGCCCGTACTTTTTCATTGTGATGGCATCTTCCACATGACATACCGAGGCACGGCGTCTTATTCAACACATTCCCACCATCTCTTACATCTCGGCAACACACAGAACTCATCGGAAGTACGCTCGGAGTCACAGCCACCGCAGAAGGTTATGGAGGGGGAGACAATTTGTCTGTGTTTTCCAATGAGTTAGCATCCCCTCCGAGCGAATGCTCCATCACTGTAGATACAGATCCTTACAAACAATCTCCCAAATCCTAATTGAGGTAATTAAAGCCGCAGCATCCAGAGCATACAGGTGCAGGTGGGAGGCATTATTCATGTCTCCGTGCCCTTGGAGGTAACCCTCTCAATCTACCGGGGTAAACAAGGCAGACAAGGATGCAGTTTTCAGTGTTTTCTATGTTAAGGTGAGAACACAAGAAGCTTTATTTCCCACTGGTGTTAAAGTGGCGTTGTTAGTGTGTATGACAACAGCTGATAAATAATCTTCTCCCCTCAATGCCAATATCATTTGAAACACACACATTTTCCTTGAGCTCTGTGTGCGGAAACTATATCAACATTGATGCAGCCTTTCCGAAAGGAAGGAACCTAACATGGTTGAGTCAGTGTACGTATGAAAAAACCTCTAAATAAGGCGGAGCCGGTGGCAACAGGCGTATTCAGCTCCAAGGGAAACATGATTAATAGAGGCGTCACTATTCTACAAATCTATGGTTCAATTTGACTTTCGACTTTAAGGATTAGATCCGATTCAACCATCAGCACTGAGAGCGATAACACTGTAAGACTATTAGTGGACCAGTGGAACAATGATCAGACTGGTTCTACATCAGGCTGACCGCCAGGCCGGATCGCTGGAACACCTTGTACCATCAGCAGCTGTGAATAGCAACACCGGTCCACTTGGGGGCAGTAATGCAGCTCTTCAAATGTTTTGGCACAGCTTAAGTTTTCTACGTCTAACTCGGCCATGCCTCCAAGTCATTGTCACCCTGAGCCTTACCTGCACCGATAACCCTGACATTCACCGGGAGTAAACCGTATTAGAAAGGACGCGAACGCAATTACCGACATTGAACGGAAAAGTAGCTCAGCTAGTCGTATAAGGAGTCACTGTTAGCAGAGAGAAACGGTTAAAGTAATAAGATTACTTCTGAAAATTATGAGTAATGAACTACTTTTTTGACTGACGAGTCCAACAAAGGTTGCTGCATATTTCCGACTTTTTAGCTCTTTTTTAGGTAGCTGGTGACAGGAAATGAAACGAGGACCTGCTTTCGATGTTAAAACCGAATGTTTGATAAAACTTCTGATCCAGAATTAAAATCATGATCCTCCTAATTAATAAGAAAATGACAATTTACTCGGTGAGGTCATGACCACACACACACACACACACACGCAAATGTCCTTCAATTTGTAGAGGCTGTTTTTTTGGGAAATGCAAATGCCCTCGTCCTAAATGTCAGCGATAGGTAGCGATGGCGGAGGGGGTCTGACATCATTACAGAGGCCTTGTTTATATCAGACAGTGATTAGATTAATACTCATTAGGGAATATTTCTGTCTGCACCCTTCCTGTCCCCCCGGGCAACCAGGCAACAGGAACCATGGCAATTAAAAACGGGAAACTGTCATCCTCCATCACCCTGCTGATGTGTCGGTCCTTGAAGAACACACACATAATCCCACAATTGATAATATACACATGATTAGGAGACCAGAGACAAACTCCCTGATCAAACACACATTACATTCAACATAAACTCAATGACCAAAACCAATTGCACCATCAAGTTCTCATTTTCTGTACTGATATATATTTCGTAACCTCGTTTCACCTGTCTGCTGCAAACATGCGGCTCTAATCAGACGGTATTGCAACATCACACCACCTACAGTCCGGAATGGTTGGAATAATCATAATCATGCTCTTCACTGATTCACCAGTCGGTGTTGTAGTCTGCAAGCATCTATTCCCTTTCTGTGCCAGTGTGCATGATTTTCTTCCTTGGCACGAAGAGGCCTTTCATTTCCCGCGCTCACACCCCTTCCTCAAATCCACTGCTCTAATTTCAACTAACACGTTAAAACGAAAGCCAATTTAAATTTCGTCACAGTTCCTTTTTGCTTTTGGGGGTGTTTTTCTCGTGATGAAATTCCAAGCAAATAAATGAGATACGGAGTTTTTAAAATCCACAGTTCCGATCAGATGAAACCCGCACTGAGTCGAGGGCTAATGTAGCGTGCATGTCACGTCCGCTGTGCGCTTAACAAAGTGTCTTAAATATGCAAATGGATCATGAAACTATGCATGCTTTACATGTGCATTTGATCCTCTTATGTCCTGTTTTTCCACCTCCTGAGACGCTCGAGAAAAGATAATGATCTTGATGACCGCTGCATAATTAGGGCTCAGAAAGTCACCATTGCCTCTGCGACGTCATTGCTAACTGTCATTATAACGGAATGTATTCAAGGCCCTTTTTGAACCATTTTAGCTGGCATTTGGTGCTCTATTAGCTATGGGTTATGATCATTAGGATAAAAGGAGGCTACTTTAACACGCCCGTGTTCTGAGTGTTTGCCCTAAAGGGACGAACTTCAGAGAACAGTCGCTCACTCAAAGACAGAGGGAAACTTTGTGCTCGGACTGAGACAATTTAATTATGCCTGTCGTACAGCCCCCACTTTCCTTTGCTGCTGAAACGACTAAACTCTGATCTCATCTGTCTGGAAAAAGAGTTCCTCAGATGTTTGTCATGAGATGGCTGCCGGCTGCTACTTCCTGTGAGCATGTGAATCAGTCGCTCTCTGTCTGTCCTCCGCACCGTCTGTCAATCTCGGCTCTGTGTCTAATTACCCGAGGTGCTAACGTCTCCGCCGTGCGTTCCGCGTCTCCTTCCCTCTATTTAAGACCTGCCTCCACTGCGATAGCTCCGCCGCGAACGGAGGAACACAGCGAGGTTCATGGTTTTTGTAAAAAGACGGCAGGTGTATGAGGTGTTTAAATACGTGAGGGTTATTTTAATGATAACAAGAGGGCCTTGATTGGTTTCCTTCACGGTGTATCCGAGTGATTTTCAAAACCTGCAATGGCAATTTCTTTTTAATGATATGGCTACAGGCTGATGTAAATAAAACCGGAATTAAAGACATTTAAAAAAAAAAAAAAAAAAAGCCCAAACAGAGTAATGGGCTTGAGATGTTGCTGGTAATGAGAGACTTTTGGCTTTCATCAAAGGTTATTGTATAGTCATTTGATGTAACAGCGCAGTTTATAAGTGTACTGAAGTTTTTATTGTTGTTCTAGGGTAAAGTGCTGTCATTAGTGCCTCTTGGATCAATATGCTCTTAACACAATGTCCATATTCACTAGAGTGCAGGGGCCTTTAAGGGAGGTGTTATTAAAGAGATAACGGCCACTCGTGACCAACTGCATTCCTCTTTGAAACTACTATCATAACTGACTCGGTCAAGATGATATGAAGCCGGCGAGGGAGAAGATTTCACCCACATGAATAATTAAAAAAAAAAAAAAAATGAAGGGAATAAACGCTTAACATGATGAGGTTTTTCTGTAAGGAGCACTACATGCCTGCAAAGAAATAAACCGTGAGCAGACACTCGCAGTTTGTCTGGAAGCTTTCTTTTATCAGAGCTTGGTTTCCCCTACTTCATTTGTTGCTGGCAGTCTTAAGGCAGTGAATCCCTCTTTCCGAGAGTGAATTAGGTTGAAAGTCAAAGAGGCTCAGGTTGTTGTCAATAATCTTTAGAGCTGACCACTGGCCCTGGGATAAGGCCTGCCCCGACGCTGTCAGGCCCAATACTCCTCTTCTGCAGCTCAACATTTCAACAGCTTATCAAACTAGAATAATGTTTAAAGAAGAACCAGCAAATAATGGGTAGAGACCCCGGGCTGGTTCTCCTTTATTTCCCTCTCTATGTGACATTTACGCACATCGCTGTCTGCTGGTACCAACAAGGCAAATGTTAGGGGGGGCCGTGCTATTGGAGGTGTCCACAATGGCCGTAAGTACCCCGGCTGTATTCAAAGCATGAATTCCACTTGCGTTTCAGTCTGAGGAAAACCACCTCTCTCTGCAAACACAAGCACAAAGAGTCATTTCTGTGGCTTGTTGCAATGGGCACACACTCAGCACTCCAAATTCAATGAAAAAACCCTTTCAGCGTAGTTTATAATCGCCTCAATTATATTGATTTTATTTTTTCCTCTAATGCAGACTCATTCACTTTGAATCTTTTGTTTGTGTGATTTCAAAAATGATTTTTGGTTCTGGCCTGGTGCAGGTTTATTCTTCAGTACACCCTCCTTATGTTGCAGGTGAAGGCATTGAAGAGGGAACTTTAGAAGGCAAATGTCTAAACTAGTCTTGTTAGACCTGCAAACATTAGGTGGTGATAGAGCTCAGCTCTGAGGTTGATATACTGGGCACAGTCCTTCCTCCAGCTTAGAGTCCAGGGTGATCTATTCTTTTAAGGTCTTTTTCTTTTGTCCTTCCCCCTCTTGTCCTGCCGCCCCTTTCTCCTCCACTTTTTCCTCTGAATTGCTGCCAAGCTCTGTTTGCCTCAGTAATTAGGAGCCAAAGCGTGCTTTCACGACTCCATTATGAAAACAGCAAACGGTCCGGTGGTTTATTGATAAAGCATTACACTCTGCTGCAATACTGTATGGAGATGTACAGGGAGCCTGCAGCCTTTTCAGGTGGACCCGCCGCACCGGCTCACACCACCGCCAGATGAAATATCAAAACGCCGTAATAGCGCTATTACACACCACATATAATGTGGGTACAAGACCGAAATGTCGGAATACAGCACATCACTTGCATTAGTGGAAACAACAACATGAGCTGTGCCACGCTCTGTCAACTGGAGAAAATGACCACAGAGAAAAATGCAGCCAATATAATCCACAGCAGAATAGACACAATTGAAGAGGTAATTTTGCCCGGCAGTATGCGAGGACAGCTATTTAAATGTGTTGTTGACGCTCCAATCAGGTTTTCTGGGGTGCCGTGATATTTAAAAGTGACACGGGTGACCCTCCACATTTCCAAGGTGTCATCATCATCATGCATCAATCGGCAAGGTGTATATCAAAGCTGGCTGTAATGGCGTGCGCGTTGGGATTTATATTTCCAATTAAATCTGCAAATTATATGATTATCTGCTGCACCGTGCGCTGAGGCCATTTTGGAAACGGGCAGTGACATTCATTTTGTTTTTCTAAAAAAGATAATAGTGTCAGTAGCAAACCTGCTGCTGTGCAGTGAGAATATTAATGCGGCCTCCACATGTGTTTTCCCAGACACGTGTGTTTTCCCGCACACATACAAAGACCCATGCACAAGCTATCACACTCCTGCAGAACGAGCTGATATTCTCTTGCGATGAACCCGCAGCTCCTTTTTCTGTCAATTAACCTTGTAGAGAGACAGTAACTATGTAAGTCCTTATTAGTTAAGATCCAGCCTCGGCTGCAGGCTTTAATTGCCTGTGGAAATTATATCGGAGCACGGATCTGACTGATAAACCTGCACGTCGATCTGTCAGATACCGAGGCCTCTCTGATGGCCAATATGGGTCTCAAAAACAATCACACGCATGTAAACATACCCACACACACACATGCAGGGAAGCACGCACACACACATATACAGAAACAACACCACTCATCGGATGTGAATTATTGATTTGAACATGTCAGCTAAGAGACAGCGCGGACCGCCACTGTGGGAAAAGGAAAGATATTTCGCTATTGCTTTGCTATGCTTGACTGCCAATATCACGCTCTCTAGAAAGTTTCCACTTTCTGAATGTTTACAGAGCTCTGCCTAACAATGCCCTAAGACAGAGAGAGGAACTGCAAGAGTTTAAGGATGCTGGGTGAGTTGTACAATCACAAAGGAGGAGGGGTTTTGAAAGACACAGGAGACTCTGAGAGTTGAAAAAGAGAGAGAGAGAGAGGGAGCGAGAGAGAGAGAGAGAGTGAAAACTTTTCCTCATAGGCTATTTGTGTATGCATCTCTGGGGTGTCATTTCAGCTTCCAATATTTTATCCTGAGTAAAACGCTGTGGGACTATTAACTGAGTTGCCATTGCTTTCCCCTCCTTTATTACTTTTCAGCTTTGCACCATAAGAAAGGGAGCAGTTATGGCTATAATTTGGTAAGTCTAAGAAATTCTCTAAAAGCAAAATGTAGTCGTATCGTTCCATTGGAACATTTCATTCCAAAACGCAGTAATAACTGTCTTGGAAAAAAAAAGGAAACATGTTCATACCCCGAGAATACTGGCAATGCGGTAACAATTCAGGATATGAAACCTGCTGCGTTTTACAGATAGTGAGAGATTAAACGCTCAAAAATAAAATGAATCCTTTTGGAATAAACAAAATAGAGGTGTAACTCTCACTCGAGGGGCAGGAGGCTACCGGCCACTCTCTTCTTTAAGTCGTCAGGGTTTGACTAGAAAGCTGCGAGATTCTACAGTTAAAATCTGCACTTCCACTCAGGAGCGGCTAGTTTTTGTTTAATCCTGTCGAGAGACGGTCGCTCGGATAGCGCAGACCTCCGCAAACACAAATGTACAGAAGTGATTGAATGATATGTTTAACAGATCTGCGCCGAATGTGACGGTTTCTAATTACGCCCACGCTACAACCCCTCCAATAAGTTCGGCAGAAGTTAGCCCAGTAGTTTTTATGTAATCCTACAAACACAACCTCCTTTGTCCGAGGCAATTACATTTGTCAAGGCAATGAAATAGGGAACAAACAGTTAAGTAGTAAAGTAATGTCTTGGAGACAGGGTTGGTGCCTGGCCACCTGGCAAATGCAGTGTAATATTCACTCTCTTCACTGCTCTGTTTCCATCTTCTCTTACTCCTGAGGGAAATATCGGCCTTTTTAGTGGCTCGGTGATCTACGATGTTCTACAGCTAGTCGCTAACATTGTCTCTCTCCTGTTTGGAGTTGAGCAGGTATGATATATTGGTGTTTTCCAAGCTTTTACACTGAACACAGCTGCCCAATGCTGCCAAACGTTAGGTTAATGAGAGCATTTAACCAAAACATTAAAGCTGCAGGCCAAAAGAGCCCCAAGTTAGCTGCAAGACGCTCCAATGCTCCAATTACATCCATGCACAACATCCTACACATCATAATTTGACCCACAGTTAGTGCAAAAATATTGATCAGCGCTGCTTTAGATCGTCCACATGCATCCACATTTTACTGTACAAGTTTGTTTACTGCTGCCAAACGCTCAGTCTTGTGGAGTTGAGTCACTACACCAGCAGCATAGTAAACGCATGTATGCACACAGGATCCCAGGAGTGTGTGTGTGTGTTGAAGTCTCGCTGATGAGGTGCTGAATTGAAAAGCCTCAATCCGAACTTTTTGGAGAGCATCTCTTCAACACACCTCGTGTTTATGCAGCACAAGTGATTTATCAAGGAGAAGATTTGAATGCGCAAGTGACTAAACGAGCGAGTGGAGGAGAGAAACAGCTTGCCATCCTTCATGATGATAATCTCCTCCGTGCTAATGCACATCTCAATATCCCTGGCAACATAAGTCAGATTTTAGTTTCTGACAAGTATGGATTGCATAACAGCAGCTGGCTAATCCTCAGCCCACAGGCGCATGAGCATATCTTCCCTGTAATTAGATTTATTTGCTGCTTCCATGGGAGTTGTCTTACCATTGCCATTAGGTCTGCCGGTGAGAAATGTTATTAAAGTTTAGTGGATTTCCACCAATTTTCCATGGACACAAATGAAGAGAGAGTTGGCGGAAAAAATGCGGCGCCTATTCATTTTCCTTAGCTAACTAAGGGTTTTCATAATTGTGACAATATTGTTGCTGTGACACACTTCACAGTTGATGGTATGTTGCCAGTATAATTGAAGTGTACGGCGAGTGAAGTGCGGCACACACACACACACACACACGGCAACCTGCTTGTCGCCTGTCACTGCAGTTGGTCGTGTATATTTTACATATTTCTGAATACATCGACGATATTCTTAACTCCCAGTGGTGGTTGCTTGAGTGGCATCGCTCAAAGTAGAGGTTAGATAAATCCCCTTGTGGTGACGTGCATGAAAAGGGGCTTCTGTTTCGATATGGCTCATCAGGTGCGGTTGTGAGGATCCCTGCAGAGGGAGAGAGACACCACACCGTCGCTACGAGGCTCTGACTGTTGATTGTGAACATGCACAGAACGGCCTCGCCTGTCAACAAGATGTTACAAAGATTTGAATGTAACATGAACGTTTTTGACTTTCAGTATAATTTTGGGACATGTAGCTTTCCTAGTTTTACTAAACATTGTCTTTGAGAACCCTTTTATGCACGTTGTCTCTGTCTGTTTGTGTGTTGATTCAAAGAACTGGTATATATATATATATATATAAATATGTGTAAAATATTAGAAATATTACCCAATTTTATCTGGGCAGGTCAGAGTATCCTCAAACGTCGGGTGTCAAATCAAATCAAATGGCCGTTATCAGGAGCATAGATTTTAGGTAGTTTGGCCCGACAGTGCCTCTGAAGATGGCATATATTTACATTCAAGTGACGGAAGTAGTACTTACCACCATAGCAATGGAAGGAACATGATGGCCTCCATATTTACACACAAAGGCTGCGTAGGGTTCTCTTACTATTTTATACTCTCCAACTGAAGGCTTTACATTTCCAACAGCCAGTCTAGAGTGTTTTTCCAGTATGAGGGTGTGTGTTACATACATTTCATCAGAGGGTGTCTCGTAGCATCTGTGCTGACATCTGCTTCCTTTTTCCATTTGTTGTAACCCTGCTGACTTCTGTATAAGGGTCACAAGGGTCACTGTAGCGACTGCTACAAGAGCATAGTGGGAAGGTCTAAACTACAAATGTGAAGACAAGACGTATCCAGCTCATGTCTCAGACGGCTCAGGTCTTCATGGAACTTGCACTGCAATTGTCCTCTCTTACTATGAAATATAAATTCGTTATATCTGAGGGTGTTTCAGGTAAAGCCAGAGTCATATTTTTAGGGCCCGAGCACAACAGTGCGAAGGCCCTATTGGATTTCTAGGAATTATTGTTCTCCGCAATCAATCGCCTTTTTGACGGCCTAAACGTGCTCAAAGAGTTCAAAACTGCCTCTATAGCGCCACCTAGAAACTTTTCAAACAACGTCCCGTAAGGTGCGTTTCACTCAGAAACACAAAACTTGGTAGATATATTTATCATAAAAAGATGCACAAAAAAGGTCTGAAAAAAATCAGCTATAAATCGGCTCGACATGGTTGGACCGTCATCAAACCTCACATGTTTGATAAGAGACCCGACCTGAACACACTTGATTAGAAATACTGATTATCAGTCATATCATTGCGTAATTTGCATAATTTAGCTGACTTAAATGAGTCGAGAGAATTGCTCCGTCACACTGGGAAAACTAGCATACAGCAAAAATGGCAAAGGAACATAGGAAACGAAAATATGAAGAAGAATACCGACGATTTAAAGAGGACTGGGAACTCGAGTTTTTTTTCGTCTCCACCGGTTCGGGAAAATGCATCTGTCTGCTTTGTGACAACGTCATTTCTCAATTTAAAAGTTCCAATTTGCTGCGCCATCACGAGACAAAACACCCGAAGTTCGGTACCGACTTTCCCAAAGGTGGAGAGCTGAGGCCGGCGAAGCTGGCAAGACTCAAGCAGAACCGAACTGCTCAAAAAAACTTCTTCCACACCAATACAAGTGACAGAGCGACAGAGGCCTCCTACAAGATCACGCATGAACTGATGAAAAAGATGAAGCCATATACTGATGGAGAAATGGTGAAGGATTGCATACTGCTTGCTTGTTCAACGTTGTTTCCTGAGAAAAAAAGACCTGGAACGAGAGGCAAAAAAAATTCAATTGTCAGATTCTACTGTAGCTAGGAGGGCATCAGACATTTCAGAGAACATTGCACATACTCTTAA
The DNA here is from genome assembly GCA_901007825.1 of Macroramphosus scolopax. Lineage (NCBI taxonomy): Eukaryota > Metazoa > Chordata > Actinopteri > Syngnathiformes > Centriscidae > Macroramphosus > Macroramphosus scolopax. The sequence goes on from CAAKHC010001474.1 coordinate 71,621, forward strand.
GGACACGCTGTCATCCGCTGAGTTTGTCAGCCTTGCAATGGACGAAAGCTTGGATATCAATGAGACGCCACAATTACTCATCTTTATCCGAGCGATCAACAGTAAGTTTGACATTACAGAAGAACTGCTTGACATGGTTTCACTGGAAAATGGAACAACGGGCATTGAAATAAAAAACGCTGTGCTGGAAATATTAGAAAAGTTTGACATTGGACCAGAAAAAAACACAGCATTCACAACAGATGGCGCACCGGCGATGCTTGGTAAGAGGAACGGAGCCGTGGCTCTGCTGAAAGAAACGCTGACAAATGGCAGGGTTGCTGCTGAGGGTGTTTTCTCATACCATTGTATTGTGCATCAACAAGCCTTGTTTGCTAAGTTCAAATGTCTGAATGAAGTGATGGCAAATGTAATTGAAGTGGTTAATTATATCAGGGCCCG
>CAAKHC010001477.1:1649-33555 GCA_901007825.1 Macroramphosus scolopax
AGAGCAGTAAAGCAACCAGACGCTACTGCCAGACGCTGCTCTGTGTCTATAGGATCCCGTGCCAGTTGCTGCTCTGTTGAGTTGAGAGCTAGTTCTCTGTATGTTTATCACTACAAGTGATGCCTCTGACATTATGCACAGTCCTTTGGAACCTTGTTATTATGAGAAAATACAGATTACCTTTATTTACATCCATTTCTGTACAATATAAGCTTGGCCCGAAGAGTTTTTCTTCCACCAGCCACAGTTAATTTCAGACCCTGCATGTCAATTTCAAGGCAGTATAGACATAACAGAATGTGAATCTGGTTTTTGAACAGTCAATACAGGTTAAAGCAGTCTTAAATTCTGTTTTTGGTTTTGACATGCTCTCGATAAAAGCTTGCAGGCCAAAACGTTGACCTTCAGCTGTGGCTGTTGTTAATAGATAAATATTCATGAAATCTTGAAGAATTTCAACAGATTTACTTCTCTAGGTATCATTATTAAGCCTGCTTGATTGGTAGATTATTAATGATTTTTCAAATGTAATTAGTTCCTGTTGGATACGTCATCAGGCATTAGCTTTCATCCACAAACTACGTCTTTCTATATCTACTATAGCTCTTCTCGTTGTTTCACCTCAGTGTTTTTTATTGGTGTGCAGAGTCCTTCACAAAAGTGAATGTCAAAACAGTTATTCACACCTCCTAGCGTGCCTCAGTCAGCTGTGTTAAGGGAGGCCTGGAGCTCCTCTTCTGCCTTCTGACGTCCTTTGACAGCTGTCTGAACAGGTTTTGTTTCCTTTAGGATTCCAAGGTAGGTGGGTGTCCAGTGAATCATTATTAAAAAAATAAATGAATAAATAAACCATGCAGACTCCAATAATCCCATGCTACTTCAAGTCATCAAACTAAGCCTCTGTGTGAAACAAGAGGTGGCCAACTCATTGCATGCTGCCTATATAGACAGGTACCTCATGAGGCATTACGTTCAACTCAAGGCATCTGGTAAAAAACTTTTTACTTCTATATTACCTTTTAAAATTGCATTTACGGCATCAGCACACCTGTGAGGTGAACAAGTTTAGCAAATGTCGGCTAGCCTGCTAACATTAGGTCAAACTATTATTTGATAACAATGGGTATTTAAATGTTGACAAGAAATGTAATTATTATTTCAGTAGTAATGTAAACCTTTAAGGTTCGAGTTGATAACAGCTATAACTAAAAACATATTGTCACATTGCTAACATGGCAGTTATCTGCTAACATAGCTAAGATAGCTACTATTGTTAGCTGCTAATACTGGCTTGCCAACAATAGCATATAAGCTAATGGTGAACTTTTTCATATCATTACAACCTGAGTGGATTTGCTTACAATCCAGTTAGCTGCTATAGCTAGCTTGCTTTCAATGAAGCTGGTGTTGCTTTTACAACAGAATACAATAGAACTTGGAGCCTGAGCAGTGGTTTTGTTGTTTGTTTCAGTGGCTGTATCCGTGTTCCGCTAAAACACTGTTCAGTTTTTATTGCTATTGGTGGAGTGTTTATTTTAAACAGTGCAGTTTAATACAAATAAAAGATACTCTAAATCAGGGGTGTCAGAGTTCCGGGTCCGGCCCGCTGGGGGATTCATTCTGGCCCGCAGGATGAATTTTGAAAGTGAAAAATGTATAAAAGACACGAAATAGAAATTTTTAATAAAATGCTATTCCTAAATTATCCGCCAGGGGCGCGCTGTTTTAATCTGAAGAAGAAGTAGAAGAAGCTGCTCAACTAGTCTGCCTGATAAGTAAGTAAGCCAAAATGTCTTTGTCAAAAAGGAGAAAAGTGGATATCGAGTGTAGAGTAAACAGCAGTCCGTTTTCACCTGGAGTCCAGAGGTCTGTGAAGCAGCAGTAAAGCCAGCTACCTAGTTGCTAATGAAATAGCAACAGCATTAAAGTCGTTTTCCGATGGTGAGTTCGTCAAAACATGCATGATGAAGGCTGCAGAACTCCTATGTCCCGAGAAGCGACAAGCTTTTGCAACATTAGTTTCACAAGGAATACTATGGCAGAGAGGATTTCGGAACTATCAGCAGATTTGGTCAGCCAATTGAAACACAAAGTCAAGTTTAGACATGATTAACTCCCTGTAAATGATAATCAGAAGCAAATTGCACGTTTGTCTTAAGAAATCTGAGGTTGTTGCTGATATGTTTTGTAAAAAGATATTTCATTAAATATGAAGATTTCCCTAATGTACTTGTACTTATTTGCACGAAAACAAAGGGAAAAACATAGAATAATTGTTATTTAAAGGTAATTGTGCTATGATTGTACTGGTCCAGCCCATTTGACATCTAATTAGGCTGTATGTGGCCCCTGAACTAAAATGAGTTTGACACCCCTGCTCTAAATACTCTTAACATAACAGTATACGACTAGGTTATCTTCTTAAGTGGTTTCATGGAGACACATATCAGCATGTTGAAAAAAATAAAGATTTTTTAACTAAATTTCCACCTCAAGCTAAACTAAAAAGTATGATGTTGTGCAGTACTACTTATTTTACCCTGCAGGTGTTGCTTTCTGCTCCTTGTCAGATCTCAGACCCGCCCCCTTTTGTGTTCACACACAAGATAGAGAACATTTGGCAGAAATTGTGTGTGACGTTGCAGTGCCCTGACTGTTAAATGGCCACTGTGTTATATACAGTATGCTCCCAATTCGGGATTCCCACTGGAGGAGATGGGAAAGCTCTAAACGCAGGTTAAGAGCTGCTGTGGTTGCTAGGCATCATCGCTAAGGAAAGCCTATCTTTTTTTGAGCCCTGCTTCACTCCTTTCTCCCTTTCTCACAACAGAGTGCAGCGCTACTCTCAGCCACAGAGGGCAGCCACACTGCATACACTGCACTGCTCTACTCCACATCTCCCTATAGTGAAAAAAAACAGGATGGCCCAAATAATCCTCTTTAATACCACTCTGCACTTGATTTCCTGATCTGTGATTGGATGGTAATAGTGTTCCTACTGTTTGTGATAGCTGATTGGTCTGGCCAACCATTCAGTGAGTGAGGGTTTGTCAAGCTGAGCCTCTGGGGTCCCTCTGTGGCATAATGATCCTTGACCAAGTAAGACCCTGTATCAGCGTGCAATAAAAAGCTTGGGATCACTGCAACAAACCTGGGAGCTAAGGCTAAGGGGGATGCCGGAAAACCTCGCATGACCTTGCCAGATTCGATCATGGCTGCTGGTCAGTGGTGGTTTGGTGCATGCAGTACGATGGAGGAGAGCGCTACAAGGGTTTATTGACAAGATTCTGTGTGACTGCTGAGAATAAGACAGAGAATGACCAATTCTGATTAAGGAAGACGAAAGACATCCTGGCAAGGGATTGCTGCTCATTGCTGCTGCGCAATGCACTGCCTCTGCACCCCTGCGTGCCTGTGTGACTAAGCGTGCATGTGTGTGTGTGAGAGAGAGAGAAAGTGAGTGACTGAGAGAGAGAGAAAGGGGGCGTGTTGATGTGTGTGCTCTGCTGCACAGCCATGGTAGTGAGAGCTGAATGATGCTGGCTGGCTGGCTCTCTCTCTCCCTGCGCTGCCTGGCTGTGAGTCTTTCTGCGTGCAGTGATGAACCATTTTATGCTACAGAGCTGCCATAGACACAATCTTGGTTCTGCTGCTGTCTGAGCTATCCTTCCAACCCATTGGGAAACAGCTGCCCTGCCTTGGTTCTTTAGCCGCTGCTGCTAAGGTAAGGTACTGGCTCCTGTCTGCTGTCTAAGCTGTGGTGTGTTTTTCTGAATCAGGGATTGTTGTGCTACCTCTGCTGCAGAGTCCCTGTGCTGCTGCTGCTGCTGCTGTTGCTGCTGCTGCTGCTGCTGCTGGGGGATAAGGATGATCTCAGTGTCTTTGACTCTTAGCGGCTAAGATAATTTATATTACTCTTCTGCTTTTCATACATATATCAGCTTGTATATGCATGTCTCAATGGATGCATCAGCCTGTTTTGAGCTGTTCTGCACAGGCGATCAGGATTTCCAGGTTTGACAGCACTGAGCAGAGCCAGAGGACATTGCATATGATTTGCATGCAGTAAGGATTCACTCCGTGTTCGTATTTCTTTTGAGTTTCTTCTCATATATGAAAACATGCTGCAGTGTTTAAAAGAATGCTTGAGTTGGCGGAGTGTGAGCAGTGTTTTTTTTGTCTGTGGGTGATAGAACATGATTTTTAGGGTTGACGTTGGTTCAGTTGTTACATGCCTGCCATGCCTGCCAGAAAGCACTTGTGAAGTCTACATGCTGCCTCAGTGGTGTATACAAGTAGACTATTATCAATGCCAGGCTCCAAAGATAACGGCGGATTTGGTTGGTGGCTTTTGCCACATCAACCAAAAGGTGTCCTTCAATAATGTGTGCATTCTAATTTGACACCATTTTTCGTAAGTTATCATAGTTATATAAAGGACATAAGCGTGTTTCTGTATGTTGACTCAGCTTTTAACTGATCAGCATTTTGCAACAAGAAAACCCTGCAGATGGCAGTCATGATAGAAAAGGGGAGCAATGGGCAGAGTTGGGAAAGGCTGACCGATGATTTTCACTTTGAGAGAATATGTTATCTGCATGTTTTTGTATGTGTGTGTGTGTGTTTGTATACACAGCTATGGATGTTTCTGCCACCTCCCAAGGTCACTCATTTGAAGAGCTTCCATAATTAGGGCTGTCAGTCTCGACACACACCTCGATTTCGAGAGAGCACACTGCTGAGAAACTCCCATTCATACTGAAGCTCCTCCTGCCCACCTTGACAAGAAGCCACTGCCATTCATCATTTCACATGTTTTCCCTGAGCTGCCGGCAATTGACTTCTATCTTCACAATGCACAGGGGACCGGCATTCATATTTTTAACTCAAACTTCTTGGCTTCAAAATGATTTGAATGCAGGAGAGGGGGTGGAAGAATGGAGCTGGTAGCATGGAAATGGTGTTAATGGAGTGAGTTCAAGAAGGGAGGAACAGTTTTTGCTGTGACTTTTTTTTTACATCCATCCTGAGTCAAGTAGTATTTGAATAACATTGTTAGTTTCCTCCTACTGGTAGCCCAAATTGGCGGAGTTTTACTATATTGGTAGTACAGACATTTTGTTTTCAGTCACAGAACACCATATTGAATCCATCTGGTTTTGGGTTGTTAGAACAAGTATGACAAACCTCAGTCTCCCCCTTTTGCCAATGCTTGGAATGCTGAAAAATGTGTTTGTAGTTGAGCAAATGCTATGAGAGTATTTAGCAAATTCCCTTTGAAGTCTGTCTTTTTTGGATCCGTATAAATAAATGAATGTGTTTGATGTGAGAAGAGATCATGTTGATAGCAAACTTCTGCGCAGTGTCGATGGCGTTAGACCCTCTTCATGGCAGACATTTTCAGTTGTAAGAGCAGCTGGTTAATTTGGTTATGAAGATTGGGTTCAATTTAGGTGAGTCTTTCAGTACACAGTGTGAAAATGAATGGTTATTAGCCATTGGTCTTATTATTTACTCATGCACTCTTGTCAAGTTTGAATGTTTGCTGTGTCAATTCATAACAAAGTTTAGTTTGCGACGGTTCTACAAGATGTGACTGTGCCTCAACAGTGATAAACACAGATGAGATGAGATCCAAAAACGAATGTATGTGTAGTTTATACATTTCTTGCGAGATAAGCTGAATACAACTACAACTGCCTCCAGTGTTATAGAAAGAGGAGTGCTGAGGTGCTGAACATGGCTGCTCAGGAGAAGATGTAGCAGTGTGAGCAGAACATGGCTCAGTGTAGTCCTGAGCTGCTGCAGCTAGGCTGTAGTAACAGCTGGAACACTGCTGCTGCTGCTGTTTGTGCCTGAATGTTGCCTGGATAAGGCACGTGACCCTGCCACAGTGTGAGGCATTAGTGATATGAACAGCAGGGTCCACAGCCACGGTTACATAACACCATCTTCACTGGGAAATCTCCACAAAGATGGCTCAGTGAGACTCAGGGAGAGTGAGTGAAAGTGCATTATCATTGTTAGCAGCCACATCACTTGGTCTGATGGTTGGACTATTCCATGCATGACAAAGCAAGCATGGGTTTACTGCCCTCTCTCATCGGGGTCCAGAGTGTATTTCCATGTGAGGGCAGATTTATACTAGCTTGTGCTTTATAAGCCCTGGTTTGTAATGCCTCTGCACTTGATCCTCTCTACACACACGTTCACTGTGTTTGTGTACATGTTCTTATCCAGCCTGTTCTCATGCTCAGGCCACCAAATTCTCACGCTTTGTCTCACACCCACAGTCCTTGACACCTATGCTTAGACAACTTTTGGCGTATGTATCAATGCATTTGTTTTCAGCTAGTTACAGCTTTATACCCTTGGCAGCCACTGTGGTTAGCTGTGGAAGTAAAAGTTACAGCTGGATTGAACCCGAGCCGGTGCGGTGGTAGACGAGGGCTTGTACCGCTACGATAAGACATATGTTTTGAATCCTAATCCTAAACAGAAGACATTACCTCACCCCAAACCCCCACAACAATGTTTGTGTTATATCTGTATAGAGAATAGGTGAAGACATTCGTCTAGCAGGGATGGGGTTTGTGCCCTGGGAGCAGCTTTTTTTATTGCCCTGTGTGACACGTGTACTTTTAAGTCGTAAGAGTCGAGTCACTTTGATGTGACATTAGGTTGTCTTATCTTGGCCTATATGTGTGTATCTATTTCCATCTGTATTGGGATGAATGTGTGTGTCCCGGTTTGTAACTTAATATGGATATATGTGTGCAAGTGTACGTTAACTGTACATACAGCACGTTCTTGTGTCGTGCAGTAGCTTCTGAAACTCAAATGTGATGCAAATTGATGTGTTGTGCCAGCTGTCGTCACGTCGTCAGTTTGACTGACTGCTGTAGTCGGAATAACACATCCGGGAGGTACTGGCTGCTGACTCTGCTGGAGGTCAGAGGAGAGTAAGTAATCACTTCAGGGTTCTCTATGCATTCATAATTGATTGTTTCTGGAGTTGATCAGGCCTGTCCACTCAGTCAGATAGACAATTCTGATCTTGGAATGTACTGAGGATGAGATTAGATGAGCCTGCAGATGTTACGAGTAGACTATTTAAAGTAGCTCTGGCATTTTCAGTCCATCAAATGTTTCCATGTAGGCCTGACGGGGATGAATCTGCTTGTGCGTAGTTTATACTAATGCTTCAGGTTCATCAGTGGTAAATTGGTATTGACAGGTTATTGATTGTCTTCATCTCAGTGCAGGGGAAGCAATAGAACTCCATGGCAAATTAAATTTCTTGCACACTGACATGTTGTTATTTATCAACAGGCTTGAACTACAACACTTATGAACAGTCATCAGTGTGAGAACACATACAAGACTTAAGCTTAAGACATATTTGGTTCTCCCAGGGCAGCCAATAAGTCTGTGTTTGTGGTCAGCTCAGACAGCCGGAGGGCTTTTAGGATCAGGTCTGAAAGGTGAACGATCACACCTGAGGGTGGGGGCTGGGGATGATTACGTGGATCTTGCCAAAATCCACAGGCAGCGATGATTATTTGTCAGGATTTGCTTTGTAATAAAAAAGCTTATCTCCACAGGTGTAATCTTGGTCTTGATCTATCTGTCTGCTCACAGGTTTTGCTTACTGTGTCTGCTTTTTTACACACTACATTCAAATCTCATGTATTAGACTTTCATGTAGCATGATCAGTTTCACCTCACTGAAGTTAATCAGAACCATCTCGTTGCATCTGAGGTTTACTCGATGAGCCTGGGTGATGGTGAACCTTGAGCTATAAGGTGAAGCACCACCTTATTCATACCGTTACGTTTACTAGACAACAGGAGCAGGATCTACTGATGTACATGGTGTTAGTTGAACGTTCATGTCTTTCACACGGACAATCTTTAGTCTCTGTGTTGTCCATCACTGTCGAGGTTAATTACACCTTCTTTGATGACACATTCTTGGTAGGCAAAGCTACAGACACACAGTGGCATTCAGTTCAAGGCAAACTCGCTGTTCCGCACCACTTTTAATGTTGAGGCTGATTCATGGAATTCCAATTAGCTCTGAAGTCAATGCAACGTGTTTGTGTGGGGATGTAATTGATTCTAATGTCCGGATCAGGTGAAATTTCACAGTGGATAAGTAGAAAAAAGCTTGGCTGTGCAGTTGGTGCTGTAGAACAATGAATCCCATTTTCACAGTGATTCATCTTTGTCAACTGTTTGATAGGAAATGCTACAATGTTGTAGGTCTCTGTGGGGTTTCCCATGTCTCGAGTGCAAAGCCCTGCCTCCATGCTGACCCCCCATTGAACGGGGTTACAGGGTAATTGCATGCAGGAGCTGTAACGGGGTTGATTGAATTAGATCGGTCCTGACTGAAATGAATTGAAGGGGCAGTCATGACAAACAGACTTCTAAACTGACTTATTTTGTTTTCTCAGCCTACTATGTGATCCTGGTGATGCTGAAAATTGAGGACTAAAGCCCATCTTAGGTGCAGATCCCTGTATGCTGGAATGATAAACAGCATCTAATTTTCTTAATGAGCGATGCATGCATGACTTTTTGTCCTTATGGATGAAAACTGAGAGCTAACCATCAGACCTGGCAGTTCTAAAAAATAATGAGCTGCATTGCCATACACTCTCATCCTGTGTGCGTGTCTGAGTAGGCCAGCCATGTATACAGCGACAAAATAGTTGAGGATGTAACTTAATGCTCATGAATAACAAGAACACAATAGACATCAGAGATGCTGCCACTTTTACCACCTAGTTTAGTTTACACATAAACTATCCTCCACTCTGGGTTGCAGCTTTCCCCTCTCCCCATCCATTTGCCTCTTAGGAGACCTGTCTTCAGTTGTGCTCCACCCAGCCATGAACAGCCAACTTTCATCGCCCTAACAATCGCCAAGAAAACCCTTCCACTCAACTGGAAATAAAGGACGCCATCTCTCGGTGTCCCAGGGGCTTCACCAGTCATCTGAGCACATTACAATGGAAAGGCTAAAAACAATGACAAAAAAAAAGCGACTCGTTTAACCATCATTTGGCCCCATTTGTCAGTTCTACACATCCACTGGTGGACAAACGCGTACAATGCAATATTTACTCACTCGCTCGCTCGCTCACCAAATAAATAGTTTAACTGATTTAATGGGAAAGTGTGTGAGGGGGTTGGTGTGAGGAGTTATCCAGGTCATTTTTGCTTTTATTCAGGATGTTTTCAATTTCATCCGATGTCACTATTTATTATCTGAGGAGGTAAATAGGTCAGTGAGTTTCAAGCCGAAATGACATCAAATACTAGAGAGAAGAGGCTCTGAGCACACATGAAAGTTGAGGTGGATAGAAGGACTTCATGGCTTTAGGGGTCTTGCCTTGCGGCAGCGGTACGGGCGGGACAGAGACAGCCACTGTCCAGATGTCTGTTTGTGTTAGGGAGGCTACGGCACTGCCTCCTGCCATGAGAAACAAGCACTAATTGCCCATTGGCCCCGGGTTGGAGATGTGCAGCTGGGGACATGATGCTAAAAATAGCACCGCTTTTTTCCCATGAGTGGCGGGCACACACACCACCATAACATTAGTATTCATCGCTAAAGCACGGCATGGACGAAAAAGGTCACTTTCTGGCCATGGCCATAAATGTCAGGGAGGGGTACAAAACGACACCATCGCAGGGCGGTCGAACAGCAAGCAGCTCCACAGATGTCGCCCCATATGAACCGTCGTCCACGGTCTGAACACTCGCAGGTTGAAATGTCACGTGGTAACAGCCAAGCGGGTGTTGTGATATCATGGGTTTTGTTTGTACCCCAGCAGTATCCACGCTTGTTCCATGGAGTCTTCACCTCCATGCAGACATGGCCTTCCATTCTTGAGTCGAGTTACAGCTCTCCCTCTATGACACAAAAGCAGCATCTGGTTCCACCTGACTGGAGACATGAATAATTGAAGCGATGCATTATTATTTCCAGCCAGCTCCACTAGCTTGGCAATAACAAGCAGTTTAGCTAGTGCTATCAGCCTTGCTGGCTAAGTGCTTGAACATGGAGAGCGGATGTTATTTTACCTTGTTGGCATCTTATACTTATGTGGGTTTGTAAGTATCTGGTTGAATGAGTGCTTAAATGTTATTTTCCATTGATCCCCTTGGCCAAATGTTCCCTGGTTGTCTTCAGGATTTGGAAATGTGAAGCTATGTGAAGCGTCTGGGTGACTTGGATAACATAATTTAGTAGGTTATTACACCCATCAACTGATGTCTGGTGACATGCACAGATTAACAAGCACAACACTGAGCACTTGAAGCCTCTCCATGAACACGTTTTATATTTTTGCTGACTGGCACATGATGCAATTATGATCATCATATGATCAAATCTGCCTGCAGGTGGTAAAACAGATATGTTATTCCTTCTATTTTCTAAAGAAGAAGGAGGACACGCTCTCTTTTCACTGCCTGAGTGTAGCTGTTAGCTGTTTTTCCACTCAGACCACCTGCTGGCTCTGAGCGGCCACTTACCTACACTTACAGACAGAGTGCAGGCCGATGTTGTCACCAATAGCGATAGTAGTGAATGGTTATTTGAATTCAAGTTAGCCTGCACAATGAAAATGTTAAATATATTGATACCTGGGAAAGTTGTGGCTTTCTGAGAAAATACACACCACTAATATTATCTATTATTGTGTCTTAAATGATTCAACCGTTAACAAGGCTCTGTTCTGTTCCTCCCCCCCAGCTAAGAAATGAAGTTTTGCCACTGCAGTTCCCCGGTGTACAGCCTTTGGACAGCTTTCATCTACTAGAGAACAACAGCGGAGTTCGGAGACTCAGCCCAGAGACCCTGAACCACCAAAGGGTAAAGCAGAAGTTACTGGTGAGTTCTCTGTGTGGAAGGGAGATAAAGGCTTGTTGACGCTGAGTTGCCCACAGACCATTAGGAGCATTTGAAGGCGGCTGCGGAGGCATATGCTTTAAGTATTTGTCAAGCTTTCATGTTCCTTTCTATTTGTTTATTTTTTCCGGCTGCTGCTCTTGTCCATTTGGAGTCCTCATTTGGATTAATATGGGTCAAAGCTGCAGCTTCTTGCGGTATTTCATGATCACTGATGATGTCTGAGAAAAGACAGGAGTCAATGCTTCTGAAGGCCTTTGGTCGTCTTCATCTCTGCTGCAGGATGACAACAAGCCTGACGTAAAGTCTTGAGTGACGGGCCTGTTTGTCAGCTTATTATACTTCCAGATCATCCACATTTTCCTCATGCATCATTCTGTCGGGGGGTGTTCATCTGAACTGTTTCGCAACGATTACAGTCAGTTACATGAGGCAGCGGTTCAGTTCGTAACAGCAGCTGACTTCACCTGTTTTATTATAGCAGTCTCATGGATCATATCAATGTGTATGTTGTCAGGCTGAAAGTATAGTGATGTTTGACACTTTCACAGTCTGATTTTGACATTGTTGTAGTGTTGTTTCCCACAGCGAGGGGACATTCAGTAGCCATGTTGGTGAAAAGCCATGGACAGTACATAGCCGGCTTCCAGAATGAATATGGCTTTGTCTTCCTCAGGGTTCCTCCAGGCTGTGATCTCACAGAGAAGACTGCTATGTAATTTCTCCGGCTTTCCCTGACGTCTGTGGTTCAATATGAATGAGCTGCATCGATTAGCCCTCAGTGTGGTGCTTGTGCAGAGGGGATGAGTGTGTGTGTGTGTGTGTGCACTTGTCTGGCTCATGTTGTGAGGACATACATCTGTTTACGCAGTCCCGCAGTGTAAACATATTTATGTAAATCCTTACATTGTAGAATAAGGTTAGGTTAATGTGTGGTTATGGTTTACAAGAACTATGAAGTCGTGCCCAAGAAACGCATGTAACAGTGTGATGAAGCGGTGGAAGCGTACTCTACTGTGTTCCCTTAGCACAGGAGCACAGACAGAAGCAGTCATAACATCAGAAAGCTGCTTTTGGTTTGGAGACACACGACACCAACATTCATTGTCAGACACCGAGCACAGCCTTCTTATGTTAAAGTCTGCTAGCTGTTGTCTATAGAAGTCAACACTGCTGACTGGGATTACTTTGCAGTAATGAGGGTTATGTGAACTTTAAATTATCCACCCTCTCGTGACAGGGCTTCTTGATAATTAGCTAGTCAACATTTCATAAGGGCCTGCTGCCTCGTCAGGCATGTGCAGCAGCATTTTCAAAGCGACCAAATGTGAATATTAATTGATATTTAAAAGGCGTATCATAAATTGTTAAATCAGACTTTTTGCTCAGGTTTCCTGGATATATTGTTTTCACTCATTCTCAATGTACTGCACCTTCTGCTAATTATAATATCCTTGAACAAGGTCTGGTCACACAAGAGATCGTCCCTCATACCTGTAGTGGTTGCTCGGAAACAAGTGCTGTTATAGTCTCCATGCATCCTGTTGTGTCATTAAGACGGTGTTTTGCACCGCGCAGTCAACAGAGAATTGGACTGCTAAGAACACGGGTATTGAAGAGGGGGTGGGTGGGTTTGGGGTGTCGTTATTAGTTCCCTGAAATGGAAAAACAGACGATTATGGATCCTGAAAGTACCGTCAGTAATTAAGAAAACTGTACGGTCCCACGTAAGACTGAGTGAAGTGTTAATGAAAAACTGACAGAGCATGAGGCACTTCTTCAGCAAGCACCATTAGCCTGCAGCTCTGTTATCTTATGATGGAGGTGCAATCAACAAACTGCACACATACACACCCTTCTAAAAGAAACTTCCTTGTCGACACAGTCTGTCTGCCTGCACATCTTTCTGTCATCTCAGGCAGCATGCCGGAACCCCTCCGAGCGAGCTTGATAAAAGTGACTCCGACCCTTTTTACATTTGTTGTTTGTTCTCTAATAGGAATGCACATTTGTGATGAAGAGGGAATTTCACAGATACTGACTGACTGATACCCTGAAAAATATTTCAGTAGCTTCTTCTCTTTTGGTTTCTTTTTGGAGAATGACTGCAGGTTTTGTTTTAAATCAAAGAGAGTGGTAGAAAAACACGGCAATTCTGTCTGTCTCTGCTTTCCGGCATAAACAGTTCAACATGCATTTACACGTGTCTCCCTGAAAAACCTTTTTCATGCTGTTGCTAATTTGAGAGTTGTGAAATCCGTACTTGCAAACAATCAACTAATGACTAGGCTAGATTAGTGTTCTTTGTGGATGGTGATACTACAGTATGCATCTTTATAATGAACAGCATCAACCTTGGCTAAATGCGATACTGGTTGGTGTAACAGCAGCACAAGCAGAGCCGAGTAGAGTTAACATGTCGGTAAAATGCTTACTTTGTGTCAGATCAGTAAGGTCGTATCAGCAAAACCTCTCACTGGATTAATCTTAGAGACATTGAGTTGTAGTGCTTGTGACTTTCATTCATGTTTAAGAGGAAGAATGTGTTAATTGCTCTTCAAAAGATACCTTGACTTTCTTTAAATGGCCTTGTAAACCTGAAAGGAATTGATTCTATAACTGAGCACTTCCATCCATGTTTCCATCTACTTCTACTCCAGATGTGTATTCTTTAGGTAAAACTACAGGCTCTCTGGAGTGTCATCCATTTGAAATACAGAATAATTTTAATGTTGAGAATACGTCATGATCTCCTGCGTAATGGAGTAGCGAGATGTGTGACGTTTGGGCGGTCGGAGTCTGGCAAGTCATTTCTGTGCATTTGAGACTATTTCTGTCACTGTATCCATCAGTCTTCTTCCTGCGTTAATTTGAACCGCAGATGTGACTAATGATACATCTATCCCCGGAGTGTCTCATTATTGCCACCATGATGGCAGGGGACAACACATCTTAGGGATGTGAACAATGTCTCCTTGGTTAACTGTTCTCCTCATAACTATTCATGACTGGGAGGAGGCCTACAGTGGGGCCTACGGGGCTCTTTGGGCTGTGCTCGGTTTGATGTGTGAAGTGAATTATCACTGAATCATCAGGCCAAGGCGGATTTGAGCGATGATCATAAATATGCATCACTCAGACTGAAACACAGTCACTTCCCAGTTTAGATATCCTGGAATGTGCCGCACCCGTCACTTTCTTCCAAACAAAGAGAAATATAAATGTCTGCTCATGTTAATGATTTATTCCAACAGTTAGATCACAGAAAGGATCTCTTTCTCTTTGTGAAATGACGGAGCTAACCACAAATTCACTGACATTTATCCATCACTACGGAGCATTTCTCCATTGTAAATAACTATTTACATATATATTTAATGTTTAAAGCTATTTCCTCGCATGACGAAAAACTGTACTTGGCAATAAAAGTCTGATTCTGATGACTGTGCTTCATTAGATTTACTGACTCATTGAATATCTCCCCCACGTGTTTGTCCTGTGTCACATGACGCTGCATTGTCCCCATTGACCCACTGATGCTGCTTGATTAGCACAAACACAGCAGACGTTTCCGTGTGACGTTACAGGGTGTTCCATTGTAATTTGATTTCAAATTGTAATCATCTTATTTTTGTGTGTGTGTTTGTGCGTCTATCGATGTGGGAGGCCCCCTACGCAGGGGGCCAACCTCATGTTAACATCACTTGAAATGAAATTAAAGCCGCATGGCGCCCACACTACAGGCCTCCACTGATCCTCTAATTCAATTACCCCGCCTTATTAACGCTCAAACGCTGCTGGCTGACCCACGGCCGCACTCTGCTACACACCATTCACTCAGAAGCCTTCTCTACTCCTGTAGTGGACTGACCGCTTATCAGTCA
This sequence comes from Macroramphosus scolopax, assembly GCA_901007825.1. Taxonomy (NCBI): domain Eukaryota; kingdom Metazoa; phylum Chordata; class Actinopteri; order Syngnathiformes; family Centriscidae; genus Macroramphosus; species Macroramphosus scolopax. The sequence continues at coordinate 16,458 of CAAKHC010001477.1, forward strand.
TTGTCTTACAGATGCACAGGAGTCTGCTGATACCTGTACGTTTCTGCAGCATCATCACTGCCAGACAGCTGAACAGACGATCGTTGACGTAGCTAAAGCTAACATTGTGCAGTGTGTGTGAAACTCTACAGTAAGAGGGATTTATATCCTGTGTTTTGCTCTTCCACTTTACCATGTTTACCATCCATCCACTGCCACCAGACTTGCAGTAATTATTCGCAAGGTTAATGGTTACTGATATAAAATTCGTAAACAAAATCTGGGCATGTTAACAAATATGAATACGCTTGGTAGAAGGTTGAAGCAGGGGCCAAGGAAGAATACATTAAATGTTTTGAGACGACCCGGCGGATATATTTATGATAAAATGTTTCATCCACGTTGCTATCGCTAATTATTGATGGATTGTTTTGACTTCAACCACTATATTTATTCATCAAAGCACTGAGATACCATTTTGTATGTTAACACATCAATGAAACGGACGCACAAGTTATTACATTTACCCCGACGAATACCGGCAGAGGTTCAGGTGACCAAATACGCTTGTTTTGTTTGCCCTTCACGGTCGGGACACTTTTCAACCACAGTTTTCACACAATCTGCGAGACATAAAACCGCCGTACCGGCAACCTGACCTGTCCTTCTATATCAATAATGTCCACACTGTCAAAATGATTGGCTGTTTGCCTGTCAGTCGCAGCACAATCCATTATCAAGGGATATGATAGGCTGTTTATGAGCCCGGGAGGGAGCAACACTTTGGGGTTTGTTCATGTGCTCTCATGGCGGTTTGCGTTTAATTCATTTAAGTGAAACAATTCTCTTATTGCTGCATTGATCGTTTTATTGCCCAGGTCAAATACTACTCCATCTTTTCTGTCTGGTGGATTTAGGTGCATAATTAATATACTATGCTGTTTTGTATATTTCTTAGTTCAACTACCGACGTTGAACAAATTCCACCATCATCACCTGCAGGTTGAGTGTGCAGCGGTAAATGTATCGTCACTCATAAACAGTAGGTCTGACTCCCGTCTCGTCTCCTGACTGAGAGATGAGCCGTGTATATAAACTGTAAGACTGTGTTGCTGTTGGAAAAAGGCCCATCGCTTCTCTGCGATAACAGGTCTGCTCGGAGCTGTGCCAGTGTGTACACAGTCAAGGACACAAACAGAAATATGCACACAAACTTACATACGGCTCTGCATGTAGCCGACGGGCAAACCTTTACCCCACAAGATGACGGAGAGAAAGAGAGTCTTTTCCAGCCTCCTCCTTGATCAGGTGTTTCCAAGTGTGCCACCTTCATATACAGGCTTCATGTTACATCATGAAAATAAAAACATATGCAGCCACGAAAGTATTTAATTAGACTGAACTAAATGGCACCACATTAAAAATAGCTGTAGAAACATTGCTTCATATGAAGATTAAATGCTGGGGGAGGTGTGTGAAGCTAAGCTGGTTAATGGGTTTATCACAGGTTTGCAGAATCCCCTGTTTTTTGACCCGCTTGAGTGCATGCATGATACAATGAGGCTAAATCATCTCGTGCCCATATTCAGGATTTCAAAGCTAAATCTCTGCCAAGTTTCTCAATCTCCAGCCACTGCATTGAGCTTATAAAAATTTCAATCTGCTACAGGCTCTCCTTCTCGCCTCGCAGGATGAATGTGCCCTTTTAATAATGTAACCAGTTTTAACAAGATCGTAAAATGTTCATCTAACTTTCATAAGGCCTGTTAGCAAAGTAACAAATTCATGTGATGGCAGGGATCACTTCGGCAGTCCCTCGGTTTTACAGATGAGAATGCAGTCCGATTCTTTTTTTTTTTTCTTTCCGTGCAGCTCCAAGGAGGTCGGAGTGTTAAGTTTACAGCAGCCTGAGGTGAAGGCTGAGCTTGCTCTGTCACTCATGTGGCTCTGAAATAGAGGTTAGTCATGATGGAGGAGATTTAGATTGGCCCTCTGGTAACTGATAGGGCTTCACTGAACACTCCCCTTCTCCTCTGCCTCATCTATAATGTACATGAGTTACACAGGGCTAAACCATGAAAACTCTGCCTTTTCAGGCGCAGCTTGAGCAGCGGCCATGTGATGGCTTTTGTAATCCATTTATGTCGGATGAGCTCTCACTGTTTCTACATTCTGATACAGTATACGGTCCAGTATAATTTGTTGGACTCGAGCAGGGTCACCAAAGCCTGCTTTAGATGGGAGTGTGTACGCTTCACCCTCCAAGATACTGTTGAAGTAATGTGACCTTCATAGGGAGATTAAAATATGTAGCAGGCGTCCATTGATTTTTGCACTGGCCACTGATATTTATGGACTCAGTCAGTGCATAAATATTGATACCCCCTCTCCTGAAGAGAGATCAGACTTTGCGTATCTGTGTGTGCTTTTGTGCACTCATGAAGATACAGAAAAAAAACTGTTGAAGTCACACTGCATGTATTTTGGCAACCTAAATCTGCTTCTGACCCAGTAGGAGCTTAATAATTTCTATTATGTTGAGGCTAATTAAAATGCTTGTCACTAAGTCCTTAAGCAGTTTAAAAGGACAGTTGCCATCTAAACATCATAAATATAAACATTGGTGGTTGAGCATTTTAGTGTCATTTGGATAGTGGCATCGCAAGAGACATATTAACAGCAGGAAGCATCAGAGGCAGAAATATTCAGATTTATATTCCTTAGTTGGGCCGGTGATGGCTCAGGAATGACACGCACCGCTGGAGAGTCATTTCCCATGTCTGTATCATGTGAGTTGCACTACTGCTCCTCCCCTTCAGGAGACGAGTGGAAGATTCATAGTCTATTTATCTTAAATGGATAAGTGAACATGTGCACAGAGTCTTCCACTCCATAGTTGCCTGCCCAACATCCTACTGGTGGGAGGTTTTTGAGTACTGCGAGAAGTAGTGTTGACGTCACTTGAGATAACAGCGTCTATAGTGTCTTTGCTGTCTGTTGGTATTAATGTATAGTGAGGAGATTATTCGCCACTTCTCAGAATTCTAATAGCAAAAATAAATCAGATTTCCTCATGTCAGTCATGTTGCCTTTTTCTTGTCGTCATGTGAACGCTCCTAACTCTGTCGTGGGAAGCATGTTATCATTCCCCGCAAAGCTGCAATGACCGTTGTCAACGGAGGGCGTTTGCAGCAGCGAGTGGTCCAATACGACCTGAGCGCCGGCAGCAACATCTTTCAAACCCCACCCCCATTTTACTACCGCAGGTGTCAATTAAAAATAGGACGTCTCCACATCAATTCCAGATAACAGTGATGACATCACTATGACAACATCGGTGTTATTTTTTCAGACTTTTCAGACTCCGTCCAAAGCCAGTCAAGTCGTTATATAACTATTGTGAAGCGCCGTTCTCATCTTCATTTATAAAACCTCACTATTTCTCTGATTTTATAAATATGCATGTGTTGACTATGTAACCGACTGTTTTTCCAAAGCTTTGTCTACTTGTAAATCATCAGGAGGTGGGCGATTGTGCTCAGTCTAGTACCCCTTAATTAGATTGGTGCCCGGGTGGACTTAAAGGCCAATGATGGCTGCCAGCGTTTCTCATCCAGACAGAGGAGCTGACTGATAAACTGGACACTCACAGTGTCAGAGGAGTTAGGATGAGCTGTGTCTGTAGTTTTGTACTCTGCTCTGCTCCAACCCTCTAGCTTCCTCATATTGCTCCCTTTTTCTCTGTAACGCTGCTCATCAGAGGGTTTTGTTCTGTGTTTCTCTCATAGCCTCGTTGTCTGTTCAGTTTACCCTCCTGAGACTTGCTGCGTTGACTTGTTGTCCTCCGTGGGATTTGTTCTTCGGAGGTACTGGTGATAAGTGCGAGGTGATATTTGTCCTGACAGGTTGACTTGGGTTGACTCACACTGCTGACATGACTTTTCGTCCAATGAGCTCGCTATGGAAAAGGTAGATTTCAGTGGTCATTTTCTTAGATCTCTCCTTTATCTTTAGCCTTTTTTTTTCAGTTGACATTTTAGGTATCTCGAGGCCTCCCGGTGAAATAAGAGCCAGGTCAGGATCCTGCCTGTACCAACATCAAGTTGAATGTGCCAAATACTGCGGAATAACTGAACACACCCCTCTGTTTTCCAACAGCAAGTTAGAAGGGTGCCAGTCTCCCACAGAGCTGCATCTTAATCTTATTGAACAAAATATTGAATTGCATTGTCTGAATATTTAATTTGCAATCCCCTCTGAGTTTAAGATAAAAAAAAAAAAGCTGGGATTAAAATGAAACTTGTTTACATTCTCAAATTAGAGAAGATTGCATGATGAGTTCACAACAGCTATAATGCCTGTTAAAAAGCCCTTATATGATATATTACTTTATTATTACATGACTACTAGTGGTCATGTAATAGTCATTACTACATTATTACCAGAATACCCAGTAGTCATTAATATTACAAAACTGTCCCCTGACAGAATTCATAGAAACCTGCCAAAGACTCGGAATTGTCTCCATGAGCACATTTTACCTCGATGACACACACACAGACTCACAGGTGAGAACAATACCAGCCAACACGCTTGCGGCTGGTCAAAAGATTGCTTCAATAACTGTAACGACACAGTCATTTAGCACATGTGGTTGTCGTGCTTACCTTCAGTCTATATTAATTTACTGTGGCAAAGACACAGCTTATCAGCTCGAGTGTGTGATGGCGTATGATTGGGAGACTCGAGCTTCGCCAGCATAGCATGCAGTAATTTAATCAGCAGGCTTGGATAGCATCGTGGACTGCAGCTGAACTTCAGGATCGGGTTGCAGACTTCTGCCGCGGTTTCAGAATACTGCGAGGAAAGTTATGTGTATCTGGCTTCCTCCACTCTTGCCGGAGGAACTTCTGGAGACTGAAACCTGTCGTTTGTTTGCCCGCTGCTCGTCCGGATATGAGAGAACTAGTCTTTCAGTCTTGCTCTGTCTCTGTGTGGGAGAAGGTAAGTGAGGATGCATCGGAGATGGTACGTTTTCTACAGTGATGGTGAGAACATTCAGGTGGTCAGGGAGATGTTGAAGCAAGTGAAATGAATTCTGCCCGTTTGCTATTTATTTTGCTTTAACATGCCCGTTAGTATCTTGTATTTAAGTCGTATTTGGTCGGACGCCTCCACCACCTCTCAGTGCAGTCCTTTAGAGAGTCTCTGAATGTGCAAGTGTATTTGTAAAGCACCTTATCCTTCTCAGACGTCAGTCAAAGTGCTTTCTCTGGAAATGTCTACAAATAAGCATCATTACTTTTACAACTATCACAGAGGGACGGATCCCTACAGTTGATTTAGATTCATCGTTTTCTGAGCTCTGCTGATATATTTCTGTTTGGTTTAGATTGTCTGGGCGAGTTGAACTATTGACACTATTAAGATGATTAGAATAGACGTATTATTTCATTATTTGATGAGCCGAATGACATTGGAGTACAGTGAAGAATGTACAACACAGGTTTCCAGTATCCTGTACTCCCTCGAGCCAGCAATTTTACATTTACAATAATATATAACAGGACAAATCTAAGCAAATTTTGGAAAGACTGCTTCCAGCTGGAGTGAGTTTTCTGTCATAACTCTGCTTGGACTCCTTCATTCTGAATTTTGCTATGAACTTTGCACTCTGGTAATTTCATCCTGTTGTTATGTCTCGTCTTGTTAGGCCTCATGTTCGTCCTGTGTCTCATTGCTTTCTTGTCCTCGTCTGCCCAGTTTCCTCTTCCTCCTCAGCCAATCAGCGACCTACCTGCCTCCGTCTTGTCGTGTGATTATTTATTTTATATTATCGTCTCTTGCTTTATTCCTGTCTGTCTCAGATCCTCTGTTATGTCTCCCTTTCATGTGTAATAAACTGATCACTGATCCCAAATACAGCACAACTCAGCTGTTAGGCAGGTTACTTAAAGAAATTAATATTTATTTCACAAAATAACAGAAATTAATAATGAGGAAAATAAAATCCAGGTTTAAAAACACGAGGAGTTGAACTCCAAGGCACCAAACACACAAACATCGAGAGCCAGAAACACAGAACTCTAATACAAAGGGAACCAATCAGGTGACAAGACACAGGTGAGAGGACACGAGGGCAGGCGGGGAGTTGATTCACTGACGGAATAAGAGAAGATGGATGGAAATGATTAACAGGAGAAACGGGTGACAGCAGCAACACACCCACAGTAAACAACACACCAGACTCAGAACAGGATGTTTTGTGAATTGTTTTATATTTTCCTCACAGGCTGCCGACATCGCAGTAACATGATCCCAATGGACACTCACTCATTATTATTGTAACGTTCAGATTAGGTTTTGACCCAGTCGTGTCTGATGTCCTGGTTTTGCTGACTTGCTCTTGCATAACACTTTGACTACATATACATTTACCAGCTAAGTGTCCTCGACCTGATGTTTTTCATGTGGTGGATTGTAGCCATATAAATGCTTTCAGAGGCTGGGTGTACAGTATTTCCTTGCTGCATTGCTGCCATAAGCCTTCCACTTAAAGAATGCCTCTCCCTTCTTTCTCTCCCTGCACTGATGATGACTCACACTCCAACACACCCTGCAGAAATCTCCTCTCATGCACCGAAGAGAGAGAGAGGAAGAGGAGAGAGATGCATTATTTTGTGTAGCTGTTACATGCAGTACCTGTTCATGTGTCCTACACTACCTGCTGGGTCTGTGCTTCTCTGTCTGGTTACAGAAATACCTGTGCTCATCAGTATTCCCTACGGTTTCCTGCAAGGTTGAAATACAGCTTGTGTTTTTGCACCGCTAAACCCTTGAGTGTATATTGCATTTATTTGGCCAACCGGATCTCTTCATATGTGAGCAGGGTGCTTCAGGAGTTCATTTACATTCATCAGATGCAAGAAAAAAAACATTAAAGCAGAAGAAGTCAAACCCAGAATTACTAAAGGAACACATTTTAGGCCGTTGAGTATCAGATCAAAGAATTTGCAATCATTGCATCCATTAACAGTTTGGTGCAAAGGTGCCATTTATGATTCTGTCACCGTAGGCTGCCCTCCAGTGAGCAAGCTAACATTGTGTGACATTTGCAGTGATGCTGAAGTCCAGCCTGCACGTGCTGCAGTGCCGTAGGTCCGCTGCCCTCAGGCTTTCACTTCACTGGAAATAGAAACAGAGCAAAGAGCCCGAGCGTGATTAATGGCCGTATATGTGCAGCAGAAAACACAACAGGCCTGTCTGCCGCCATCTCCTATCACACGGCCCCACAGGCTAAGAATTACATAACAGATCTGCAAAGTTGCTCATGCTGATTCTTAATTGCTTTAATTCATTTATTGTGTGTGATTGCGGCTGTGAGGCTTTGTGCAGCACACATGTGTCAGGTGGGATCACAGTCACAGTGAGATATGATTCGGAGTGGTTTGCCCTGCAACGGGTCCTCTTATTTAAAATGCCCACTTAGTTCAGCTCTCTGGACCTTTAGAAGAAATGCTTTATCTCTCCCCCTCGTGCCAGTCTGGATTTGACTGGCACTCTGTTTTTTTTTTCTATTAAGAATGTGCTATTTTTAGTTCGCCGTGTCAAAACACGGCTGTCTTATCCTGTGTATGCATGTGCGCTCTGAAATAACTTCCCTCCCCCAGAAGGCTTGAGTGGTCTCTTCATCTCCATGTGCTGAAGCCCTGTTTGCATTGCTTCACACAGCATGCAGGCCCATTACGCAATGCTGTGCATCAGCTGCAGGGCCACCGGGCCAGAAAGGCAGCCAGCTACCAATCACTCTCCAGCTCATCTTCTCTTGCCATCCTGTTTTAATCTTTTCTCCATGTCGCTTATTTGCCATGATCCCCTCTTTCTTCCCCTGCTTAGTTCATGTTTTTCAAGGTAAAGGAGGATGCATGGTGCAGTGATTTGTGTGTGTATACGAAAGCAGCCATGTTTTAGGCTGGTCAGTAAAAGCTGTGGACTGCTGTTGTCATGCAGCGTGGTTCTCTCTCGGTGTACTGGAGTGTGAAGGCAGGTCAGGAGAGGCCAGCAGAAGAAGAGAGGATGATCTGTCCTTCGTTGTCAGTGAAATTTTATATGTTCTTCCTCAACTATAAGGTTGTATTGGATGGTTGAATGCACATAATAGACAATACTCCACTAACTGTAATAGTAATTCGGCAGGTTTAACAGTGCCTTAAATGTTCCTTGAACTCTTAATGTTCAGTGGCTAATAATGTTAGAGTGCAACAAGCACATCATCAAAATATTCTCATGATGAACATGAAGTTCACACAGTCATTGAGGCAGATTTCTTCTGGCCACGTAAACCGAGAGGTACGACAAAGCGATCTGCAACAGAACCATATACGATTATTGAGAGACGTCTGTCACATGACATCATTTGTGTTCGTGTAGAGAAACGAGAACCTCAGCACAGTTGAGTTCTGTTGCAACTTTAGAAAAAACCTTTTGCATAAAATCATCTCCTTAGGTTCAAATTATAACTTTTGCCTTGCCAGCACAAATGCCATGGTAACTGCTGAGAGCAGTGCAACGTTTGTCTTCTCCCTGGAAACATAACCAATGTGGTTCATTGTCGCACAAATGGTAGGTGGCTTGTATTGCATTGACTGTATTTAACTTTGATAGAAGTAGGCCTAATTTTTTTGGGAAAAAATAATGATACATGAGACCTCTTTTCCTACTGCTGTTTGCTGAATTCAGATAGAATAACTTTCGTAATCAACCGCACTGCAGTGCAGTGGAGTGAATTAGACTGGGAAAACAGAAAAAGCCAATTATGACTGTTGCTATGACATTCAGACATTAGTCTAGCCACTCTATGTCTCCCTTTCGCTTGCATTCACCACTTGTCTGACTTGGACCCTTCAGAATCAATTTTTCCAAAGCAAACAAAATTGGAGTTCTTGTTTTGCCCTGCTGAATGCTCAAATTGGAGTTTATAGTTAAAGAAATGGAGAGTGCAATGATTGACAGGTCGGATAGTTGTTTTTCCGATTCATCCACTCATCACTGTGCAGGAATCCAAATCCTGACAGCCTCTCTCTGATCCCTTGATGAGGACCAGCGAGCATATTGACAATTGAGCCTTGTGCAGCAGCAGCAGCAGCAGCAGCAGCTATCTACTCCTGGCTGTTGTCTATATGCTAATGTTGGACTCTGTCCCTCCCCCGCAACCGACTCACTCTGTTTTGTTGTTGGCTGTGGACGGCAGGCTTCGTCATATCAATCTCGACTCCTGTTCAGTTTGACACAAGTGACACCTGTGATCATGTTTTATGTAGAAAGTCTGTGATAGTTTGCCTGCAAAGGTTTGTTGATGACAAAATGTTCTTCGCTGTGGCAGCTGAGCCGGTTGCACACCCAAACAAAATTTGTTTTAGATATAGAGTCCTAACTTACCCTGGCTTCAGACAGCTCTTTGCTGTAAAGGAAAGTAATTTGCTTTCATAGGAGCCTCAGCGGCGACACCCCCTAATTTGTTCCAGGCTACTATGTTTGTGTGACCACAGTGTGAGTTGCTTGACATTTATGTTAAGACTTGTGATTTATGTTTTGCTCCAACAACTAATTCCCGAAACATTTTCGCTGCTATAACATATCTTTTCATTTTAAAGCAGTTTGTATTTGGCACTGTTTCATTAGATATGATCTGCTCCTTGTCTTTTTATTTGAAAGAGTTGCTTGTTTTGTTTTCATTTCATTCCTCTATTGCAAACACAATGATGATAATAATAGAGCTGGAGGGAATTGGCATTATTTGTTTCTCCATCTGACCACTTGTAGGATTTTGGCACTTGCTGTTATAGGCAGCAGGTTCTCTGTTTCTATGACCAGTGTTTGTGTGCTCTGTGAATTGGCAGTGCTGGTTAGAAAGTGTCCCCTGGATGGGAGGCAATGGTGTCTGTTTCTGCTCCTGATTGTGCCAGACTCCTGTGGGGTGAAAGCCTTACTCTTTATCTCATCCAGGGCACCACCTGCCTCCCATTACTGGACACAGGATCTCCTCACCCTCGCCCCAATGTTGAACACTCTACATGCCAGGGCCTGTCTGGCATCTCTAAGTCTGAAAGCAAGTCTGGCTCTTCATTATATGTAATTCACAGACATACAGCCTTTCTTACTTGCACGTTCACAGCCGGATGATCGTCTATACCGTGCCATATACTAGGCTGGACACTTTACTCCTCCTTCTCTGGCTGTAAGGAGGCATTAATGGACACCTCTGCTGTGCCAGCAGCTCTTGGCAAGCATTGAAGATTTGGCTCAGGGAGGTATGTCAAAGCCTGGTGCTGAAACTCAGGTTGTACAAACTATCTTTTGCCAACATGAAGTTTTCCCCCACATACAAAGCATATGAAAGTTAAGGTGTGCTCATTATATTGGTTTGGAAATCTGGAGAGCAAACTAATTGGTCACCAGCTGTTGAAATGTAGTTAATGAATGGAGAGGGAATGGAGAGCTGTTTCCTGCATCCAGTACAGCTCCTCCCTGCAGGATGGAGCAGCATGTGTCTGTGGCTTTGGCTCAGGATCAAAGCGGGAGACAAGCCACCTCAGCTGGCGACAGCCCCCTTGCCTTTTACAGTCGTAGCTGTCTCCGTGTGGGGTAGGAAGATGGCCAGCAGGAGCCGGTGTAGAATTAGCGTTTGCTGAGTGTTTATCATTACATTCTGGTACATGGCTCTTTAGCTAGAGGCAAAGAAAGGGGAGGTGCCATCAACACAACTTCAAAGTCCGCTGCCCTCATGCTATGAATCACAATGTCTCCGAAGCATCAACACTGACATGTTATTGCTATTTGATACAGCAGACCTCAAGTCCCTCAGTTCTTGTGGCTCATGGATCATTTCATTAATTATAGCGTAGGTGAAATAATTACCTCCGTCAAGGAGTTCGTGTTTTCAGTGCTGCTGTCTGTCTGTCTGTCTGCGATGCAAGACTTGCCAGACAGTTTTCATGAAACTTGGTGGAGGCGTGGATGCATGAGCCAGGCAAGAACCCATTACATTTTGGAGCAGATCTAAATCACGAGGTGGATACACTATTCATTTTTCGCTTGTGTTGACGAGATAGAGCATTTAGTTAGTGGAATGTTCAGAGTGGATGAAGGTGTTAAACTGTCACAGTGACCTCAATCAGCCCCATAGACTCAATATTAAGTAATAACAATATTATGCGAGACAGGATTTTCAGGAGGGATAATAAAAAGTAAATTTGTGTTGCAGAGTCTCGTGTTTGGCATCGGCGGTTACGGTCTTTCAGTGACGAGCCAGGGTTCAGTAGGCGTCTCTCTGCTGACTCCTCGTCTCACTCGTTATAAGCTAAGCAGTTACCATCACCATGGAAACCGCCAACCTGCAGTTGAAACGTCCCAGCTGATCCAGATCAGCTGATCAGCCTGTGGTGTTTAACAAACACTTGACTGACATTTCTGTGAATGTAACTTCTGTTTTATCTCGTTTTATTGTTTAATTTACATTGTTTCCTCCCAGTTTAACCTGTTTAGGAAAAGACATTGCTGCCGGTCAGATTTATAACATAGTGTACTGAAACATATATATGTCATAGATAATTATGTGAATCTAAAAGAAAAGGAAACCATTTAGTTTCTCATATAATGGACGTTTTCATTCATTTCTGCAGTCATATTACACGGAAAGTGACGGAGGTCTGTGTTCTTCTAGGTGTGATTTTTATCCCATAAACAGTCCTTTCTCTGCCAAAGGTTTCACTAGTTTAGATCATTGTGTATACCTCGTAATTATCCCTCTTAGTCTACCTTGACATTTCATAGGTCAGTGATTGTGCATCACCAGGGACATTGTGATAACACTGGATCAGAACAAATAGGACAGCATGTAATATTTTGTGTTATAATCAGCTTATCTGGTTGGGGCCCAAGTGTTCAGACAAACAAGCAGCCTGGTTCGATGTGAATTAATTTGATCATGGCAGGTTTTCGAGACTCTCTTTCTCTGCTGGCTTCTGACTGAGAGGCGCAGATGTGAGCACAACTCTGCGCAGAAGGGAGTGAGTGAGTCTGACAAAGTCATGACAGCATGCAGGGAAAGATGGCTCTTCAGTTTGCTCATTTTTTTTTTGCCAAGACAGTTTGCTGATATGTCTGCTTGAGTTTTGTCTTCTGTTTGTGAAAAACTGTCCAACAAAATGAATTAAAGGCTGTGAATCTTTCACAGCAAAATATTGTGTAATCAATATGACATAATCTGTTATGAAACAGAAGAAGACTTGAGTTTAAACACCTACAGGACAACGTTACAAAAAATTGCTGCATTCCAGTTCATGTGGCGAGATCAACTGCTGCTCCGTCTGACTTAACTGATTCATTCATAATTAACTTTGTGTGACACGTGCCGTTAACCTTTCGGTGTCAGACGGATCCGCCCCGATATTGGATGGGATCTCCTTTGGCTCATTCTTCAGCCAGCGACAACAATCAGGGAAAATCTGCATGGTAGTTGTTTCATTTAATCCTTCTATCAGACGGACAGACGGTCACAGATGACAACAGAACTTCTTTGGCTGAAGTTATAATCAAATATCTTGTAAAACAAATGCTTCAATGTTATATTTACCTCCACCAAGGAGGTTATGTTTTTCTGCCTGTCTGCATTTAGTATGATTATGCAAAATAATGCTATGGCTGAATGTCATGAGACTGTGTGAAGGGGTGGAGTCCTACCTATGGAATTGTATCTGTGGCTAAAAGATGTCTAAATTGAGTAAACGGAGACCTCTGCTGTGTTGTAGCGTTAGCTGCACCTGACAAGTACCTGGGTTTCCTGTGTTTACGGTTGCATCATTGTAGTGATTCATGGTTTATTTGTTCTCCTGTGTTAGCTCCCCTGCTCAGTTTGTCATGTTTGCACTTCCTCCTGATGGTTGAACAACGGTTCTGTGCTGTTTGTTAAGAGAGCAGACCTTCATCTCCGCAGCTCGTCTACCTGCTGGACACGCTAATGAGAAGCTCTGGTGTTCAGGTCTCAGTGTGTGCTTATTAGCAGAAAAAACTAATAGAAGACACTCTTAAAATGGATGAATAATTAATAAAAAAAATAAAATTAAATAAAGAAATAACAAATTATATGGTGTAGCTTCCTGGTTGTAGCTTCCTGTAGGATGTAGCTTCCTGGTCTTAAACTGGAGCCACGTCAGGCTGCTTTAAACATGCTGATGGTGAGCAAGAGGCAAAAAAAAAAGGAGAAAAGGACCATACTGCTCACTTGATTTATAACCTCAACAAACATTTTCCTAATTGGTTTAGGTTCTCATTTGCTTCTCTCAAGTCCTCTTGAATACAACATGAAGTTAATTTTGTAAATTATGGTCACAACTCCTTGATAAGGCAGAGTATGCTGTAGGGCGCGGCGACTGATTGACAAGTCGCCACCTCGGTTGGCTGTCAGTGTCTCAGTCAGACCCACGGCTATCAATCTGGCTCCAACAACGGGGACGTCACGCTGGCTATGTCCACTCATTTTTCACGGTCTATGAAATGAACAGTTTTTATACCATATGGGACCATCGGCATACTTTGCCTTCCAACCAATTGGTACTACACATGAATTAATTTAAGCTATGCGGTGCCCTTTTCCATATAAACATTCGAACCTTTCCTGAGGTTGATACGACTGATTCAACCCTAACAGCCAAATGAGACTGTAAACTGATAGCTCGCTCTATAGTTAATCAAATGCCACCTACATATCTGTGTGATATAGTGATCCGGATGGATGCCTTTCTATCAAATGCTTGCTCAGATGTTTACACTGCGATACATCAGACCGCACACTTTATTGTGATTCCAGACAAAAACGGCTGATTTTGCAGGAGCTGTTCAGAACAACTGGAGTGTACAGAGTGAGCTCTGCCTGAGAAAACGCTCTGAGGGTAATGCAGTCCAACAGGACTAGAATAGGAAACATCTGTTTCTGTTGTTGAGGTTGGGTAATAATTTCATTTAACCCAGGTTCATTATATTTGTTTGTGAGTATAATATTGTTGTGTTATGTAAATTGCAGTTTTCCACCGTTCTTTGCAGACACATCACAGGGATTCAGAACAATTGCAGAAAATCTTTTGTGCAAAGCCAGTTGTGATCCTCTGCAAGTCCATTGAACTCTGTATTATTGTCCTGCAATATCTGATCTCATGGAATAACAATCGTGTTTTTTATGGTAGAGGGAGTCAATGCCAATATTTACAGTCAATAATAAAACGACTTCCTGCCAACACACTTATGACCTGTGGTGCTCTGTTTGGCCAGATCAGCTTTTTCTAGACAACAGTCACAATAAAAGCTGCAGAGGTGATGCACGTTTTACGAGAGCCATCTTTTGTTATAAGGCGTTTGCTGCCATGTGGGATGAGGGTTACCATGTGAACTTAATGACCGTCTGCCGATGCTTGGCCAGAAAATCCAGCTGGGGATGAGTAATCCTGTCCCTGAGTGGGCAGCAGCTTCCAACATTTGCTTCGCCTCAGCAGTAATCATCAGAGGTTCTCTGTGGAACTTCAGTCAGCAAAATGGTTTCAGTTTCTAAAAAGAAGAGCCTGTTTACTCTCTGATCAAACTCTAGTTTCTCTGTAAGAACATTTTGTTGAATCCAGTAGCGCACAGGTGAATTCATACATATCGCAGCAATGCACGCTCTCCTTTAGGAGTCTGTTGTGGCTACGTGAGTCATTGTTTAGTCTCCATTATTAAGGTGAAAGTCTCATCTGACATCATGTTGCGGGATTATCAGATTTGCAGTCTCCCAAGAGACTCTCAGACACATAGAGCCTGTTCCTTCAAATTAGCCCCCTATTCCAACATCCCGACATTTTATTATTAGATCCCAGTTTATCCTTTTCTCTTCTGCTCCTGTCACTCTCCTTTCATTGCTTTCTACTGTAGAAGCCTTTGATAGTAACGCAATAGTTCCTCTTCCCGCTCCTTTGTTTGTTGTCTTCTTGATCTTTCATTCATGATCACTCTCTTTTTTCTGCCTCTCTCCAGTGTTCCCCCTCCTTCTCTTCCTCTTTTCCTCCTTTTCATGTGTGATAGACTCGTAAGACATCAGTAGGCAGGTGGTGTTCGGTGGCTCAGAAAGGTCAGACCCCGTTGATGGTGGCGGCTTTATTTCCGATTCTGCACCACGCTGAGGCTCGTGGTTCCCGATGGGGAGATAGAAAGAGTGAAAGAAAAAAAAGGAGAGGAAGCATGAGAGGAAGTAGAAACTAGACTAGGCTATCCCTTTCCCACTGCTGCATGATGTTTAATTTGCCTGCCTGATAGAGGACAACTCGCTGAGGTCTTATACCCGGGACAAAATGCTGCAGAGCTGAGGAGCTTAGTCGGTAAATCCCGCCTCAGTCCCATTTTCCATTTTGCCTTCTCTCCCTTCTTTTTCATTTGCATTCCTGCCTAGGCCTCACTGCCTTTACGTATCTCTTCCATGATCATACATCCATTCACCATCCGTCTTTTCTACACGCACTCTTTACCCTTTTCCTCTTTGATCTATGCGTCTTTCTTTTGCCCTGTGCGTGTGTGCGTCAGTTCCTGTGTGTGTGTGTGTGTGGACGGATGTATTTGTTGACCTCTGGGAGTTACACTTGTTTTTCCGGTAAATCTGTGTGATTCAGCAGTCCGTGTCCATGTTGCTGTGCATACACACGCATGCAGAAACTCGCAGGCGGCAGACGGGTGAAGTATTAGTGGAGCACAAGCATCTGTGCCTGCGCACACAGACTAAAGCTGTAGGGGTTATGTAACTTACTGTGCCATTTCAAATGATATGAAATCACAAGCGCTTGCTTTTTTTTTGGACCAGATAACTGTGTCTGGACCGGCAGTATGTGCAGACGAGGCTGTTGAGTTTAAAAAGTTTGAGTGTAGAAGGTGCTCGGGTGTTGAGTAACAGAAGGGAATTCTCTCTTGAAGACAACACATCGGCTTTAACACTGGTAGAAGCCTGAGTGTGCTGTTTGTGTCTGTGCATAACTACGGCCAGTAAAAAGCCAAGTGCTTTTCCTGTTGGTTTTAATACCACCTGAGTCACAGCAAACTATGTGTCTGCATATTTTATAATAAGGTTTCGATGTGATAATAAGGTTTGAGGTTAAGCTAAATTATATCGCCTGAAAAACATGGGCCACTTAAAACCCCATTCTGGAGCTTTATTACTGCACACGTCCTTCTATATTTTAAATCTTCATCAAATATCTGCAGTCTGCATACAATATCTCCCCCTGGAAGAAAACGTTCGCAGAGAGAGAGAGAGAGACAGAGAGAGAGTAATGAGGTTACCCCTGCTCACCAGAGATTATGCACAGAGCTCTCCCAACTACTGAAGATCAGAAGATTGAATGCCGAGAGTTAGATGGGGAAAGCCTGCTGTGTTAATTAGTTATGCTAGAATAATAGTGTCCGAACCTCATTTCATCAAGATGTTGCTGTGCGCTGACGTCACAGTGGAGGGTGAGCAGCAGCATAGCCAGTTGAACTAGATCGCATTGTATACAACCCATTGTAATTCATCTTCCCAAGAGAGAACTCTCCATGGTGCTGAACACCACACACTTCTTGCCGTCTTTGAGACAACAGCAACAGCAAACTGTTGTAGGTGGAGTACTGGAGAATATAGCTATATGCTTATTTCTACCTGGAAAAGGGTATCAAGTCATTGATTTAAAAAAAGAAAACGGTCGTTAGATAGAATGTGAAACTCAGCTGCAAACAGTGTGTAAGACACATGGAAGTAGTATAGATCACTGTGGATACACCTCCATTGTGCATTTGCATTAGTGCCACTGAGGCACGATCTAGCCTAAAGGGAGGGTCTTCCTCATCTGTCTTCATCTGCTGTGCAGTAAACGCCTCTTCACTTATACAGGAGCTCATTACTCACAATGGCAGCCATTTGAATCTTTTATCAGAGGGATTTTTAATTGAACATTGGCAAATGTGTCCCAAACAAATGGACCTCAGAAAGCCTTAAGCTGTGTGTGTGTGTGTGTGTGTGTGTGTGTGTGTGTGTGTGTGTGTGTTTGAATGAAATACAGTTATTAATGTT
>CAAKHC010001479.1:8217-68702 GCA_901007825.1 Macroramphosus scolopax
CATGCAAAACAGGAAGATGAGTTTGCCTGTAGGCAGAACAAAGAGTTGGTTGAGCAGCTTGTACAAATCCACTTGCACCAATAGAAAAAGCTTAAAGAAGGAAGGCTGTGTTGCCTTTATTTCATATTTTAATATTCTTCTTACGCTTCTTTAACTGCTTCCTGTTCCTGTTTTCCATTCAAGCTAAAGGATCTCTCAAAGCTTTGAAGGATTTCACTGATGCTATAGCTCACAACCCTTGTAATTTGCAAGATAAACAGATTTGAAAGTGGATTGGTTTTTGGTCTTTCACAAGAGGAAACAGGAACCAGGAATGCTACCTTCAAGATGCACAATGTGTCAGAGGATCAATGTACCTTGGCATTCATTACCTCCACCAAGGAGGTTATGTGTTTCCGGCATTGCTTTGAATGTCTGTCAGCAGGATTAAGCAAAAAATTAATTGCAGATTTTCGTCGAACTTGCCAACGAAGAACACATTACATTTCGGGGCAGATCCATTCAACATAGCAAAAAACCTAATTTGTTGAAATCAGTGTTGGCTGAGGTCTGTGCTCTCCAAGTGCCCATCTGTCATCAGGATTAGACAAAAACTAGCCGTTCATGAGTGGAACTCCCGACAGAGACTTCCTGTAAAAGCTTCCACTTTACCTCCAGTTGTTCAAAACAACACCGCCAAATCTATCTTTCTTAACAAGTGTCAATTCTTTCCTACTGGCCTGCAATAGTAAGACACACCCTAGTGTATCTATTGCACAGCATAGCCGTTGTTGTGGGTTGTGGTGACGACTTGGTGGTTATACAAATCAGAATTTTAGCTGTGCCAACCAGCATCCGGGAAGAGACTGACGGTTATTATGTATTGTTAATGGGTTGCATGTAAGTCATTATTCATTTCTCAGGAAATACCAAATTATACCCTACGGGGGCGGCATTGGTTCGGTAGGTAGTGTTCATCTAGTAATCATAAGGTAACCAGTTTGTTCCCCGGCGACCTCCTTGGACCATGTCGAAGTGCGCTTGAGCAACCCCTTATTCCTCCTTAACAAGCTGCCTTGGATGGCAGCTTCCATCCTCAATCTGTGAATGCGAGTGTGAATGAGAGGTTACGTTGTAAAGCTCTTTGGACAGAAGCGCTATATAAATGCTCCAATTACCATTTATACCCTGGTGCAGTGTCAGGGATGTTTGAAAGTATTAAAAGATATTTAGCACCGGAGCCTCGACTCAAATGTGAACTGTGATTGCAACACAATTTTGTTTAACTGGAGCCGAAGAGCATTTGGTGTGGAGGCTCACTCTTTGATTCTCTACAATGTGAGTCAGTGAGTCAACTGAGTCACTCCTCTGTGCGTTGCCTTTCAGTCAGTTCCACGGCCTCTTAATCATCTCTGGATTAACACACTCACCTCTTCTGTGCTTCTGAAAGAACATTTTGGTTGTTTTTCAACACCATTGAAAAGTACAGATTGTATCACAGTTACTCTTTCTCACGCATGTCACACATTTCATAGATTCTTTAGAATTGCAATATCATGCTTTATATTCATAAGTATAGCTACTTACCAACATCCTCATGCAGCATGCATTTAATTACAAGAGGATGAAACCAGGATTATGTACATCCATGGTTATCATCTTATCAGTCCTTTTTCTTAACCGTCCTTACGTTTTTTCAAGGATTCTTGCTAAATCTCCTGACCTGTACACCAGTAGAATAGTGTGAAACCAGTAGTATGCATCTTGTCATTATTCTGTCTTTTTAAAAGGTGGAGCAAATGGAAGGCAAATAATGCAAATTGATTAGTAGTCAGAGCTGAGATGCCTGCAGTCACTCAAGATGTAATTTAACACAAATATTCAGACGATGTAGAAACATGATTGGAGAAGAGAATAACATTCAGAGTGGTTTTGATTTGTAAGGTTTCCTGTGTTTTTTGATGCAAGTATGAAAATGCTTTTGAATTATTTACACCTTTTGCTTAGTAATGGCCTTTATTTTCAAGGTGCACGGCACTAACCTATTTGTAGAACTGAACACACCCGACAAAAATAGCTTTCAGGTACACAAATATAGTCGTAAGTGCGGTGGTGACACCAAATGATTTGGAACATAAATATCTTGTGTTGTTTTCATATGTTGTGTTTTTCCTTTGCCTTCAACAGAAAATTTCAATACCACGATCAGAAAATACAAGTGAACTGCAAACATTTACTTTTTACCTGTCTAATGTGGGCAGAGATAACCCACAGGGCAGCTTCGACTGCATCCAGCAGTACATCACCAGGTGAGGGCAAACACAGCATCCCTCCAACTTTCAATTTCTTCTCTGTTTGCAACTGCTTTCATTCAGAAATATAATTTCTTGAATTATTGGGTTTAAAAGGTTTGTTTTTTCAAATTGGTATGAATTGTAAAAGACAGGTTCTTAATTCTAGTTTTGAAATAGGCTGTGGCACTAAGAGATATTTACATGCTGAAATATATTTGAACTTTATAATTTCTTCCCGATGTTCAAGTTTATGTCCGATTATGTAGTAGCAGAAAGAGTGATACAAGATCTGCTTTGATGTACTGTATGTTCTTCAGTCTTTGCACCTTTATGCTTTTGCAGCTGATTAACCTGCATGTTTTCTAAGTCTAAACATAAGCAATATGCAAGTAGTGCTGATAGAATCAAATGAGCAGGATCAGATGTCTATGAGGCAAAATGAGAACTGGAACTGGGAACAAGAATCTCTTCCTCTATCTGTCAAGTCTTTTTAACACGTGGGTCAGGTGGAGTTCATCCGGATCTCTGATGGGATCCTAATGAACCTTTACTTCAAATCTGTAACCCAAATGAAAGCTCAGCTTCCACTGACTGCGTCAGACACATCGCATTTTCTGCCAAAGCTTCTTAAAAGCGGAGGAAAATCAAAAGAGACGGAAAGTGAGGAACGAATGGGATTTGATGCGGCAGTGATTTCGTACTTGTGGAACTCACAGACGGTTGGAAATTGAAAATTTTTTATCTTTTAGTCACACTACCGTTGTGTTCTCTCTCTCACCGTCTCTTCTTTGTTTTGGCAGTGAAGGGAGCATTCAGCTGGATTGTTTGGGTGGTATCCAGGACAAGATAACAGTATGTGCCACAGATGACTCCTACCAGAAGGCCAGGGAAAGTATGGCCCAGGTTGAGGAGGAGACTCGCAGTAGGAGTGCCATTGTCATCAAGCCTGGGGGTAGATACGTAGGTGAGTATGTGCGGTACAGGCAAAATGCACTGGTCAATACTTACACTAGCAATTATTAAAGCTGAATCAACAGTAGTTGAGTCGAGTTGTTAGTAGTTATTACTTTTACACCATTTAACACTATATGGGTGATGGGATTTGACAAACATAAAGAAGGCATAAGTAGTAGGAAGACTTTCCGTATCCTGCAATCACTAAAATGGCCCATTGTTTTGTGTGGTGCTGCTCTGCTGGTGAACGGGTTCACATAGGACCAGACGGGTTGTTTGGGGTCTGGGGCTGAATGGCAGCGGGCCAGCTCACTGCCAGCATGCCTCATCTGTAACCAACACGTTATTGAAATTGGTGGTTTGTTTCTCAGTCGTGAAGCACATAACTCATAATTAATAATCCTCTACTGTCTACTAATCTAAAAATACTCACTACTTTGTTGCCTCATTGAAAGGAATCATGTGGAAGCCGGGTCATTGTTCAGCAGTGAGACAAATAAGTCCACATGTGCTGTAACTGCTACAGTCTCATCTGATTTACCTGAACACGCGTCTGGTTGATAATAGCTGATGTTTGTAATGGAGGGGAGTTTCTCAAATGATAAACCACTCTATACCAATCATTGTATAACTCCTCCACTCCTCAGGCAAGAGGGTTCAGATCCGGAAACCAGCACCTGGCCTGTCAGATATTGCCCCCTTACGGAGAACATCTCGGCCTGTCATCATCTCCAGCAGTACGGTAAAGAAAGGCACACCTCAGAACCGGCCGCTCCGAGATCGCCTGATACATCTGCTGGCCCTCAAGCCCTACAAGAAGCCTGAGCTAATCCTGAGGTTGCAGAAAGATGGCCTCTTGCCATTAGACAAGGACTGCCTGGACAGCCACCTTCAACAGGTCACACATTCACATTTACTGCCTTAGTTTGTTTATGGAGACTTAAACTTTAAAGTGGAAATTATCCCTCTCTGATTTTCCTTAACTGCGGAAACTTGTAGACTCAAACGGGACTCTTCTCATTTATTAGGTGGCCAACCTGAATGGGAAAGACAACACCCTCACATTGAAGGACTTTTTATACAAGGAAATTCATAAGGACTGGCCTGGATACACAGAAGGAGACCAGCAGCTTCTCAAGAGGATCCTTTCTAGGTAGGTTTGAGATGAAGATTACTTTCCCTTGAAACCCACATGTCACGCTGTTTTTAGAATTGTAAAAAAGTGGAAGAGAAGTCAGTGATTATGATCAATGATAGTTACAGAGCTGCTGAGAAGTTACTTTTAAATGTGCATGTCGTGCTGCAGTCATGCTCTGATTATGGATTGAGTCAGTGTTATGGGAGCATGTTTTGCAGTGTTTGTGAATAACTCTATACGGTAACGAAGAACACTGTCTGCCTGAAGCTAAAGATCCTGATCGGATTTCCGAATTTTATTTCCTCAAGGTGTTAAAGACAATTGATTTGTTCCACTGCAAACTGCGACGCATCTTGCTTCGTTTATGTCCATCGTGAGGCCATTCACCATGGAGAATTGTAAATCTAATGGAACATGATAGAAGTCCTTCTTTAAAGTTGTTACCTGTATGTTGGCAACATATTTCCCTTGTCATATCTTAGGAAATAACAGTTTAAGGCTATATAACATGTCAAGTCAGCAGGGCAACGGATGACTTTTATTATGTAGAATTTATAGGAAACCCGATGCTTATCAACCGATTACAACCGTTCCTTTGACCCCTAGTCACAGCTGTGGATCCCTGCTTGATTAACTCAATACAATAATCAGTTTAAAAACACACCTTCAAGCAGGTCACCCTGTTGCAAAATGCCACCAGCACCGAGCCAAACTGAGCAAGGCCAGGTCAGCACATTTGTATGAAAAGCGCTGTTTGAGTCTCATGTTTCTCATGCCCGGGAGTCGGAGCCGCCATCACTGAGGATAAATGAAAACAATGCGACGCATCGGCACATTCCACTCAAATCGACGTATTTACAGACGAGTTATTCCAGCCGCTGTTGAACTGTCATAGTTTATATCACATGGATAATCTAATTCCAAAGTATGGATCTGTGAAACTCACCAATTTGTTAGATAGTAGGTGTCCTCTGTTATCCATAGAAATACTGTGGTCTCTACTTAATGTCATCCAATTATTCTGTTATTTAAGGCGGCGATGCTCAGTTTGTGTTTATGTAGTGGACTTCAGAATGGCTCCTGTTCTCATTAGTTTGACCTCTGGTACAACTCGATGAGCGGCTGTTTGACCAGAAGAATCGAAGCACTTATGTAACATATGTGAATTAATATAACAAACACCTAAAAGTAGAACCTAATGAGCACTACAGCTTCTCTCCAACAGGTCAGCAGCAATTAAAAGTTGAAAAGTTCACAAATGAAGATTTAATCACTGAACTGTTGGATTTCTGTGGCGTGTACATGTCTGTACAGTTTGTATTCATTTGCAAATACAAATACTGTCACGGTACTACAAGGTCTTTTTGTGAGTTTATCAGCTGACTAACAACCAGTGCCTCCAACCTAATACCACCCCCCTCGTCTTAGCTTCTCCAGAGTTTTGAGGTAATGCAGTCAGTCACCCAGGACGAGCACAGATACATGTTTGGAACGCACATAATGCAACTGTGTTCCAGCACATGCTGATCTTTGTGTGAGGTGGTGCTGGTCCAAGGTCCAGCCATATCTGTCTGGCTACTGTCTCACACATAACTCCTGCCTGTCTCTCTGACTGTCCCCACCACAAACACACATCACCCTGATTGAACTAGGGTGGGGCGAAAGACTCAGTGTACTCGTGTACCCAACTGCCGCCTGCTGATAATGTCAGTCGCACATAATGTCATCAGCCGTGACTATCTCTTCCTCTTGCAATTCAGAAGAAAATATCATGTTTTTATTTACAACTTCTTGCTTTCAGTGGATTTGAAATCATTAAACCAGAAAGAGGTAGCTCCGTCTAGACTGAAATTCAATAACTAATTCCTAACCTGCAGTGTCGTTTTCAATCAGTAAAGTTGCTGTTATCAAAGAAAGTTGAGAAAAACCTTTGTTTTTTTTTGTTTACCTTATCTCACACTGTGTATCTTGATCAGCCAGATGTATTCAATAGCTGTATAATGGGCACATCCCTTTAGTTCTGACAAGGCTGCTTTGTGCCAGATTGTTCTGGAACATAATGAGATGAGTCTTTTCCATCGTAATACAGCTGAGGCTCTGTTCACACACACACACTTGGCACTAAGATCATTCTTGGCTGATGCGATCACTAGGGAGCAACTCTAAAAATAGGTGAGAGTGCTGAGGTTACTTCAACCACATATGGATGGGGTCAGAGAACAAGTAGTACAAATGCAAACACCATATGTCCCTCATCCCATGGAGTAACGATGAAGTAATGTGGCCTGATACACTTCCCAAACAGTATCCATACGTAAGGTGAATTGCTTCACCTCAGTCTTTCCCTCTCCCTTTCTTATTGAGGAGTGTTGTCACTTCCCCACTGACTGTCATAGTCATAGTTACCCGCATAGCAACTCTTCTAACTTGTCTTTAACGTCCTCATACATCTTCGAATTATCTTGTCACTGCAGAAATGGCACCCTTGTTCTTTTGTCTCTGGGAGTAGCTGCGTTTGCATGAACACTTTCTTTCATTCTGATTAAATCCATTCTGAATGCATTAACGCAAGAAGAACAGTCAGATCAAGTTGCAACCTGAATTCCTTCGGTGCAAATTTTGTGTGACCTCAACTGTTAGATAATTAGTGTACCTGCCATGTCAGTAGTCTGCAGAAATTCTATTTTTATTTTGTGTGTGTGTTCACCCTCACAGAAAGCTGTGCCCGGCCCAGAACAGCTCCGCCCCTCCACCAGAGAGCCCGCCCAAAGAGCTGTCGGGCACTTCACCCTCTCAGGTGAGCTTCTTTTTACTTCGTCTGCCCGGCTGTCACTTCACGCTCTTCACCATCTCCAACCTGCCACTCTAACTCATTCAACACTACAGTCTCCTAGTTGAATTGTTGTTGCAGTCTGCTGGTATATTTGGTTTTATATAATTTCTCTCGATCCCTTGAAGCCGATTCTTACCTAACCGTGAATTTCATAAAGCATTTTTGCTTTACATGTGGTCTGAACTGGTTCCAGTATTGCTTACTAATGGCTTGTAGCTGTTAAAGAGGCTTTCAACAAACATATTGGTTTCATGAAGAATTTATTATTTAACTAAACACAAAATAGTCTCAATCAAACAGTCTGTTATTGAAAATCTTTTCCCCTGCTCATTGCAAAGTAATGTTTCCTACTCCATGTTTTGCTGCTTGGTCAGTCCAGACTCCTCATTTAGCCATTGTTTACACTTCCATTAGGAAGAAGGGGGAGGAGCTGCTATGTCATATTAATAGCTCCTTCCTTCTGTGTTCTTCTCCCCTCAGACACCTTCTGTCTGCCCCTTCTTTTCCACTCACCCTCCGTAAACACAGTATACAAACATAAACATTTATTTTTAGCTTCAGTGTTAAAAAAAGAACAAAGCTGGTAAAGCTGTGTGTTAATCTAACATAGGTGAGGGATGTGTCACAGGGAGCAACGCCCCTCTTGCTCATCACACACAATTTGGCATCCTGACTGTGTCCATGCAGACACACATCAGCATTTAGAAATTAGAGAACATTAAATACTTACAAAACTTTGAAGCCTGTTGCATTCAGAGGGTTTTGCTTATAGTCCAGTTGTTGGTTGTTCAGTGTACAAATTGTCTGAAGAGCCATTTAAGACTCAACATCTGTTTGGTCAGACACTTCTGATGATCTGTCTGTAATTTGATTAGTTATTATCAAAGGACTCTACAGTCATCATAGTCTCTGTGATACTTACTTTCTGGATATACAAGATCCTCTCCTCTGTACACAGCTTAGACTTCTTTTCCTCTGATCTGGACAGCAGTTTACCTTGTGGACAGTCATTTAATGTATATTGACCTATGTTATAAGCTCTGACTCTAAAAATCCCAATGTTTTGCTAGAAACGGCCGGCTGCTGACTTCATCGACCCTCTCGCCAACAAAAAGCCCAGGATATCACACCTTGCCAGCAAAGCTGCAGCCACCCCGGTTAATGGCAAGCTCAGTTCTTCAAACGGGAAAGTAGAGGCAGGTGGAGTGCAGGCAGGAGTTGCTGTTTCTCTATCAGACAGCAGCATGACATCCAGCTCCCAGCAGCTCCCTGTGCTGGACATTCCTCGTCCTTTTGAAGCACTGTCAGACGTCAGCAATGACTCCAGCCACAACGGGCGAGACTGTGACTCTCAGGAAACGACAGTGTCCGAGAGACTCGGTCAACCTCCTTCACTGTCAACAGGGTCATCGATGCTCACTGCACCTCGCATCAGCTCGCCATCCGCTGGACCCACCGGCCTGGAGGGTCCTCGGGACAAGAGTCCTGCTTCCGTCATCAACAGTAAGTCCAGGAAGAAGTCAAAAAAGCATAAAGACAAGGAGAAGACCAAAGACAGGGAGAGGACGAAAGAAAGGGAGCAAGAGAAGAAGGGGAGGAAGAGCCGAGAGGACCGTGTGCCTGAGCCTAATAAAGCCTGTGAGATGAGCCCAAGAAACCTCAAAAGCAACAGTATTCCACACAAAAGCACAGGTGAGAGTGACGCACATCTTTTTCCTGGAGTAGATCGCATAGAGTCTCACAAAACATATTTATCCAACAAAATCAGTGTCGCAGCTTTGGCATCCAATGGTGTTCATTTATTCAGCTATTGTATGAACTTTAAGGACATTTACCCCCCTAGTATGTTAGTCCTTCCAAAGAATGTAACTTTGCAGGGAGGTTTTCTTGTCTGATGTTCAGCAATATATCCAGAAATAAAGCACTTTCTGATTCACATATTTATTTTGAACAAGCCTGATTCAACAAAAGACGCCCTCTGATGAACGGAACCAGAAAAAAACTAGACAGACAATCTAAAGTAACCCTGATCAAAGGCCTTCAATAGATCTTACCTTTTGGCATGACTGAATTTATCCTGTAGGCCTGAGTGGAAGTGCTGGAATAGACTGTACTATACTCACACAGTGAATGTTTTAGATAGTTTGTAAACGACAATTTAAAAACTTTTAGAAAGAAAGTAATTGTAACGCCTTTGCATACAGCACAGTCCAAGTCCTGAACAGCTGCTACTGCCCAGGAGACTCTGGTACACATTTAACCTTCTTAAAAAACTATTTTATTTTTGGTTGGCTAAGAAGATTCTTCAAGTTTTTTGGGAATTTCCCCCAGCTGTTTTGTACATGCAGTTCTTCCTCTTACAATACTACATACACTCACAATCATGGTTTTTCTTCTCGTTACCAAAACATCAGCATATCATCAGCATATTGCTGCCGCTTCCACCCTGACCTCAAATGATCAGACAGATTACAACTATAACTGTTTGCATCCTGTTTATGAAAGAGGACGCGTTTCTGACTGTTCCTTCCTCTGCCATGACTCCTTCTTGTTGCAAGTTCAGTAGATGTGTTGATGCCTGATTTTAATGTCATTGTTCCGCACAGCAAATGAAAGGAATTGATCGGCTCTGAGGCGTACTGTTCCGATGGATCGGACACTTAGATATCGACTGTCAACTCGAATAGGTTCTGATAATAAGAACTCAATAAGAACTTTTTCTTTCTTCTTTTTCTCGTCAACGTCTTTATCCCCTGAACACAAGTACTTGACAATTTACTAATAGTTATATTTTACATTAAGGTAATCAAAACTAAATCAATGACCAGATTTCTGAATAAAAATAATACTTCATAAGTGGATGAACACCAGTTAGTCAATGACTGTGAGTGGGTGATGCATCTTGTTACCAGAATGTGACTCACTGATTTAACAGAGACTCCTGCTGTTCTGCTTTATGGCTTCAATAACTTCAAATACACACTTGTGAATCCAACTGAACTGATATAGTCTTTAGAGGCCTTCTATTGTAAATAATTACTGATGAACACAACTAATTATAATGAATGTTCTTGTAGTGGTATTGCCTTTCCAGTTGCACAATAGCTAGACCGATGACACATGGAGGTTAGCGTCATTTTCTACCTGTGTGATCTTGTTTCAGATCTGAATGGAATGTGCAACAGTACCAGTATTCCATCGTCGTCACCTGAGGTGGCAGACTATTCATTGTAAGTATTGTTCTCATTGATAATAAAGATTTTTGTCTCTCCAAAACTGTTCTCAGTGACATTTTCTCCTCTTTCCCTCCCAGGAAGTACACAGTGATCGACTCTCCGGAGCAGCGCCAGAGGTATAAAAATGATTTCAACGCCGAGTACAGTGAGTACCGGGGTCTGCATGCTCGGATAGAGGGCATCACCCGGCAGTTCACTGTGCTTGACAATGAGCTCAAACAGCTCCAACAAGGCACCGACAAGTACAAGGTAGATTCCCCAAGGGACACTCAGTAAATCAGCTTTTTTTTGTAAGATAACATCTTGAGTAATTAAGGTTTTTATTTTACTGCTTCATTTACAGCAAAATCATTTTTATTGATCTGAACTGTTCTGTGTTTTTTCTTCAGACAATCCACAATCAGATACTTCAAGAGTATCATAAAATAAAAAAGGTAGGTTTTCTCATGAAATTGACATCAAATGGTTCAACGTATCTGGGTAGATAATAATATTGTGACTCTGTTTTTTGTCCCTTGCAGACTAATCCAAACTATAGCCAAGAGAAGAACCGCTGTGAATATCTACACAACAAACTGGCACATATAAAAAGACTTATTGCCGCGTACGATCAACAGCAACTTTAAAAGTAGTTTGACATGTTGTTTCCCTGTTATCTCTGGAAACCAAGCAGATAAAGGAAAACTCTGGAATCTCATAATGCTAAATAATGAAATATGCCATGAAGGGAGTATTTCCCTCAGTAGGGCCAAAGGCTCAAGTGAGGACTAAGCAGGACACATGATCTTTTTCCCTCTATTTTTCTTTATTTTCCTTTTTGGAAGATGTAGTGTATCCAGAAAATTTATGTCTTGTGGCTCTGTTTTTCTCAGCCCGGCCTGCGTATAGTGCACAAAGGTGTGAAAAAGTCAAAATATGGAGACCTTCACTTTCTTAGGAAATATCCAAACAATCTTTCCTGCTTTTGAACCTGGTGACACTGAGATGGAAACTAAAGACTGTACACCAAATGCAATTTGTTTAGAGTAAAGAAAAATTAAGTGAATGACATATCAGTTTTCCCCATATACTGAAACGATTGCTTGTGCTGTTGAATTTATTTTTTTTCTCTTTTTATTTATTCTTGACACTTAAGTGGGGGGAAATAAGTCTGTTTTACACTCCTCAATATAAGTACTTAAAAGCTGCATCTCTTGTTTTCTGTCCTCATTTCTTGAATATCAGCCAGTATTTTATTCAAAAGCTGCCTTGCCCATCTAAACGCCAATCTGTTGGTGTTGGTTATTGTTTCTCTCTTTTAAAGAGAACATGCAGATATATTGCTGTTGATTTAATCAGAGACAATACTTCTAAATGCAAACAGTCAGAAGCAGGTTTGTGCACTTGGCTTTTCTTCTCTAAATCTGTGCAGATGTCTTAACAAAGGGGACACGTGTGAAGGTCTCAAGTCACTTTAGAGCTGCAGATTTTCTTCAGTCACCTCACTCAATCATGACTAACTGCAGAGCTTGTTCAGCAGATACTTAGTTAGCTTCATCACGTTGAATCTGTGGCGATGTAATGACAAACTATATTTAGCTCCCTAGGCTATTGGATTGGGAGTCTTTCCAGTTGAGTTCATGGTGGCTTTAGTGGCAATAGAACTACCTCACGGTAACTGAAGAGTTCATTGCCAGTTGTACTCGTCATCACGCTTCAGGAGAACCTCTTATTGTGATATGATGCAGAAAGGGGCTGCAGATCTGCAGGCTTTTTCTTCACATCTCCAGAAGCTTGATGCATTTTTCTGATATCTCCAAAGTTACCATCATTATCAGCTGTACTTATGTCAGAACAATCCTGTTTACAGTGTCAAAAAGATCAGTTTTCCTTGTTTTGTCTCCTCGTCGACCCACACGGTAGTCCATCGAGATGACTGTTAAGATGAATCCATCCTTGATCATCTTCCAAGTGGAGCCTAGTGGGTCTCCTGCTCCTCTCAGAGAATGAATGCCCACCTGCGACCAGTTTTGCCTTTATCAAATGTGATGTCAGATATTCGCGAGGTTTACCTAAAACGATTTCCTGGATCTCTGAGAAGCGCCTCGTGAAAGATGGATCCACGTTACCGAAGACTAATTAGAAATGCTGTATCAGAACTTTTGAGAGATTCGAGTTCAGTCAGTGAATGCATTTCTTCTATAGATCTTTTATGTGAATATGAAAAATCTGCACTTTTTCTCCTGATCTTGCTGTTACCTGGGGATTTGTCCAAGTGAACCTTTTTCTTTGTCAGTCAGAGAGCATGCTTTATGAATGTGTTACAGTGAACAGTCTTTGTATCTTTACTGGGGAAAAGAAACTGCCGAAGGATTTCAAAATCCAAATGAAGGCCTCGTCCACCTGAATTACTACGTTCTCAATTAGACATGGCTCTGACCAGCATGTATACCAAAGTGCTTACAGAGAGGGAAGAAACAAAGTGCTCTAACAAGTGTTGGCAACGGAACATGTCACAACATTCTCTACTTTCTGTTATCATTTCTTTTGTCTTTATGATTTATCTTCCTGTGGTATTATTTCAATGCTTACTTGAGAAGTCGAAGAAGGTGCCTTTGCTTCAGGTGGGATTTGCATGACTGGGCTCAAGTGTGTCATTGTCAGGTTTCCTAATGCAAACACTACATAGACTCATCACAACAATGCTGAACACTGCTGGGTCTAGACTGATGCTGGATCTGGGACGTCTTGATGTCTGGGCGGGAGGGGAAGTGACAGAAGGTATAGTTTGTGAATGTTTTGTTACCAGAATCAACACTCAGCCTCTCTCAGTACTGCAACCTTTAACATTATTTTTCTAGAAACATTCTGACATGATTACTGTATTACACCTCTCTTACGGTCCAAATCCGTCGTGAATGAGTATCACTCAAGACATTTTGCTCCAATGGAGAGCAAACTGTTTTAAGAATGATATGCCAGCGCAGGAGTACCGATGTATGAGTTGATTGTGCCAAAATGATATGTTGTATATTGTTTTCTTTTCTCTGAATATATACATGCTGCTGTATAAGCAAAGAGGGCTTTGGAGAAGAGTCATGAAATGTTGGCGCTAAAACCCAAAGCACGCTTTTTGAAAACCATAAGGGACTGGGACTGAAATTGATCTTTGTTTCAATAAAATTCTTTGACACCCTTAATTGTGAAATGCTGAACCCCTTATTCTGTCAACTGTCCTTTTGGGAATGGAACATACTTATTAAAAGTTATTCTTAAATTTTTTTTATCAGGAATTGTTTATTTGAAAATGAGTAGTGATGCCATCAGTGCAACGCATACAAGTGCAACTTCTTTTGCCGGACTGATACAAAGTTGGACAGAAATGGATTATCAAGAGCTTCTATCTTAAAATCCTAAAAAAAAGGATCTAAGGTTTTTTTAATCAAGCAAGTACAATAATCTTCAATTCCTTGAGAATGTTTGGGGGGAAAAACCTGTCATGGAAAATGTTAATGTGGTTCAGTAAAGATGGACTTAAATATCTATATTGATCAATCTTAATTTAATCAATGTTAATCTGTATCAAACCTCATGTTATCCATTTATGTTGAAAATGCTGTGGTAAATTTTAACATTTCTTTTTCATGTGCACGCAGATGTTTCGGAGACTGTATGGTAACGAAAATACACCTTAAAGTCACGAACATTATCGGTGAAAATATGTGTCCGCCCTTTATAAAGGAGAATATAATTTTGTGTACATTTACTGAATTGACCCAATTTCACCTGTAGATGGCGGCACACGCTTCATTTCCAAATCCTTGAAACATTGCTGGCATAACTTGCTTCTTTACAACAAAGCAGCACATTGAATAGAAATATTACAATCCCGCTGTTTTCCCAGTTTGCAGCATTCCTCCTGAGAGGTGAACAGTGCTGTGCATCATCCAGCGACGCCTCAGGAATAAATTACATGGTAAAGGACTGATGGAGAAAGACATTCATTTTATAATTAGCATTGGTGCAATCTCTACTACTTTATATTTCCCTATGTCTAATGGGCATCTCCTTCCACATCTGTTTTGTTTACTGCCAAGTCTTGGTCTTGTACTGAAACATGGATGCAAAAGATGCCATGTAATGATTGCAGCAGCAGCAGCAACAGCAGCAGATGCTCCAGCAAAGCAACAGTGACGGCAGGGTGCACTGTAATCTGACTCACTGTGAAAGATCCCAGAATTCTACATAGCAACTGTGTTCCAGTTGGCTGCGTTGATCTGTGCAGCCTCGCTGTGCTGCCGCTGGCTTGCATCCCAAAGTTGGCCTCAGCAATGCTCAGGGAGCTGGAGGGGGCCGGTCGGTGAGTTCACATTGGCAAGCTGCCATGTCTCCGTCTCCTCAACGTACAGCAGCATATACACTGACATGTTTACACACACACAGCACAAACCAAGAGCTCTCCTCCCTCTGTGTTTCCACAGTTTTACTACTCAGACGGGGTTTAATTTGTCTGGATTTCTTTGCTGAAATGGAGGGAGAGTTCTACTTTAGTTTAGGTTCTCCGCTAGCAGTTCAGTGCTGTACTGTGAAAATGTAGGTCACAGTTGCCAATCAATTATTTGAGGTCTTTGTTATGTGAATTACACACATTCTAGTAGATTTAGTAACCCGGACACTTTCAACAACGCTGATCAGGCAGATATTTGCATCGTGCATGTAGGTTTATTGGCTGAGAGTAAAAACATTCATAACTCCTGGCAACGTCTGACAACATGAAACATGCCTGTGTTGAAAAAAAGCAACTGTAATTCACATGTAATGTATGTACCATGTTGATATTAGTATTAAAAATAAAGTTAGAATATAAGAAGTCCAAAGCACATTTCAGACATGAAAGATGCCGATGGGACAAAGCACAAGACAAAATAAATGAGACTCAAATGTCAAGGCAAGTCTTGTTGCACTTGTTTGATTAATGTGAAAATTGAACACAAACAACAATAGCTGAGGTGGGTGTGGTGAGGTGAGCATCACAGGCACAGTGCAATAACCTAGTGTGCTGACTTGGCTTGACGACAGTGGTGTTTTGGTTTGTTGTGTCATTTCAGGTCCTGTGAAGGAAGAGGAATTACTGTTCCTCTCCTTTCACCAGATCTTTGATATCTTTTTGGTATTTATTGTTGCTTTTGATTTCTCATCGGCTGACATGTTCTCTGGCTTGTGATTTATTACAGGTCCTGTTTTACAGTATTTCTTGGAGGGACAATAGATCAATCTTTCATCCTGAATGTTCCAGCTTCATTGAAATCCATGGCTTCCGCTTCCTTTACAGCCGCAAGAGTGTTTACTCTTATTACCCATCCTGCTCCTGACACCACACACACAAAATGTAGTTCAGGATAATTCAATTTTAGAAGGATAGGAAATGCTCTTTTACTTGAGTATGTTGCATCTGTTGCACGTGATGAATAATCCTTTATGAATCTTAATCTCTGTCATTGTGGTAAACTGACATTCAGTCCCGTTCAGGCTGCAGATGACCACTTGCATTGTAAAAGATTGTTGTTAAGGCTGAGTCAGACAAATGTTCTATGAATGAGCTTGTCAACAAGATGTCAACAATCATGCACACTCTGAAATGCATATTTTTGTGTGTCTCCTTTCTCTTATGCATAAATGTTAACAGTCACCCTCAAAGCATCACTTGGAGGTATGTTGCAATGAAAGAGATTTATATTTAGCTGCAACCAGATTGTTTTACTCTAAATATGTTTTATGTGTGTTTTGTCTAGAATGATAAAGTTTCAAAAAAACATCATCAGTTGTGTGATATGAAATTATTACAAAGTATAAAATACTGGTTATACCAATCAAAATGCCTATCCATTTTTGGATGCTATGTTGCTTGATGTACTATTTACTTTAAGTGCTTTATTTATTTTTTGCACATTGCATCTGATGTCCAACCTACATTGGACATTTACTGATTTTATATGAAGGGTTTTTATCGTAATCAGTTCTCTCGTAACGTTGCACAGTCCAGACCCACGGAGCCTAACGTGCATGTTATCTGTGCGTGTCTTTTTGTGTACACGTGTATCAAAGGTCAGCTTCATGTTTGTGTTATAAAGCAGAAGTGCTTTTGTCTGAGGTCAGTATAACTTTCTTCTTTCGACAGCAAATGATAACGAGACACATTTCGAGTCAGTTTGAACTTTTATGAATCTCTACTAATAATTAATACACATTTGGAGAGGGTGAGGTACTTCTGGTTGCAGGTAACTCTTACCAATATGGGCAGCTGCACCACAAGAGTCTGAGCTGAGAGACAGTTATTTTAGCTGTGAGGCTGATAGACAGTTTTCTTTTGAGCAAATACGCCAATATTATGAGATACTGAATATCTAATTACAAGACTATGCCTGCATAGCATTCTCACTATTCTCAACAATGAGTGGGTGAGGCACTGGGTCTGAATTGATTAGCTCATCGCTAAAGGAAATATGCGGGCAGACGTGAAAAGTCATCCCCAAAAGAATTCAGAAAACATTATCGTGTATGCTGCTGAGTCTTCTTTTTATTTCAGATATCTGGTGGCCAATCAGTCAATAAGGGTCCTCATTGAAGGAGCAGTCGGGTCAAAACAAATTTAAGCAAATTGACTTATAACATATCAATGTTTATAGAAATCTAATGTAAATGTAACGTTTGTTACAATATAATTACTTTGGTGAGAGAGTCCCCTGCAGGATACATGTAGTTATGAAAATCATTCAAAGTAGCACATGTCTCATTTGACATTTCAGTTGTTTTGAATAATTCCCAGAATAATAATTTCAGAAATAATATTTTATTACAGTTTAACAACAAGGTGAACAATTATTTTACACACTCAACAGCATCCACTACAATAAACAAGGCATCATTCAGCAATTATGTTAAAATGCCCATGAAATGAAAAACACTCTTGGAAAAGGGGATAGATTTGACTAGAAACTCAAATAATTAAATCAGTTTAATGCAGTGTCCTGTTCCAGGACTCATCCATGCTGCCATGGTTACCACTACCAAACTTTATTAAAAAATACTTTTACAAAGTGATATAATTAAAATTAAATAATCTGATCAATCAAATTATTTATCGCCCATTGTGATAAAGAAGGGAAGCGAGTGGTCTGAAAAGTAAAATCTTAAAAACTGCGGTGATAAGCAGTCGCATTGCGATACGTTCGGTGCACGCGCTGTCATCACGGTCCCCTCGGTGACGTCTTTGTCCTCTCGGTTACCGGTGGCCCCCTGCCATATTTATTCATGCCGGGCAAGATGGCGGCGATTCAGACGAGGTGTTATTGCCAGTGGACATAAAGAGGCATTTTATTCAAAATATAAAACCGAGTCAGATACAGTTGTGCAGTGTATTGTCATAGCGCAACGAGCGTCGACGTCTTTTTTTATTTCACGCGCTTCTACGTTTTTTTCCTTCACAAAATGTTCACGTTGTAGCTCACTCGCTAACCTACCAGCTGGCTAACGGAGAGCAGTTACTAGCTAGCTAGCTATCACAGCCAAGCCGCCGTGAAGTGTAGAATGGGAGAAAAGCTGGAGCTCAAGCTCAAATCGCCGGTTGGAGCAGAACCTGCTGGCTACCCGTGGCCATTGCCCGTATACGTAAGTGTTCAACCTTAAAACACACACGTAACAGATACAGATGTTTCTGTTTTTGCCTTTGTTAGCTAGCTCTGTGCTAATACTTGTTAGCCGAACAGACCATGGCACGCTCGTCCGGGGAATCAGGTCATACTGGTCGGGATGGTGACAGACATGGTTTAGCAGCCAAATGCGTTGACGGATCAGATATTTAGTTAGCTTGTTCGCATTTTCTCTTACAGAAAATCATGAGATACCAGCCACAGTACATTTGAAGAGACTGACAACGTTAATCGGTGGCGAAAAGTATTCCGGATAGTGACATCCAGTAATTCGATTGAGCTTTGAAATTGAAGTGACATTTTTCAGATTATATTTCACATCCACCATCATATCGGTTCCTTCAAAAACGTATGTTTTTTTCTCAAGTGTCTCGGCTCTGATCATTCGTATGTCTTCTGAAATAACTTACATGTGGGTGCCTAACGTACACCGTACGTAACCAGGCTATATGTGTGTTTGTTTTTCTTCGCTCGGACCCACCATCTGATCGTAGTAAACAACCACACACAAAGCGATATAAGAGATTATGTACTAGGTTTTTTTGTCGGTGTAAGTTACATTAATGTCTCGAATACATTCCTCGAGCGATGTCTGTGTTCATTTTATGACATCCTAATGATTCAGACCAGCTGGTTTTGTTTGGGAGATTGGACTGTACATATCCATTGAACTCCCGATCCTCCTGTGCTCTAGTAATAGAAATGCTTGCCCAGAAAGAGACTCATTTTCTATTAATTCCATTTTGATCGGAACTCATTTGAACTTTACATGTAGCACATTGTAGGTTGTCACTGGCTGGCTCATGTTGACTCATTGAAGAAGAAACGGAAGGGGAAGCGGTTTAGTGATGTATAAAGCTAACTTAAACTGTGTTTCTTTTATAGTAATTGCGGTGAGACAGTACGTGTTTACTGGAAAAAAAACTGAAATTCTCCGAATGCCTGAGCTAGGTCTCTCTGTATATCTCCTCCGTGCATTTTTGAATATCTGTAGTCATTTCGTTGGTTTGTCTCATATTCCCAAACTTGAAACCGAAAGAGTTTCAAGTCATTGAGTCAGAGTTAGAAATTTACATAATCAACCACTCCTTTCTGCTTTGTCTGAAATAGTTGTTCCTCCCTTTACACCAGGCCAGAGTCTGATAACACTCAAAAGTTCCTCCCTCCAACATTTACTGCCTCACTGACTTCCTTATACTATGGCCTGTAGGGATAAACACAAGAACAAACCTGACACGATTTTAGTATGCTGTTGTTCTATGTGATGGATTTTCTTCTGTGACTAGCTGTCGTGCATTGAATTAGAAACAGTTGATGGTCCTGCATGCGGAGTTCTGCAATATCACGCCTGTTCATGTGGTGCTCTCCTCCTGTTTTCAAAGAGGAAACCTTTCTCTCTCTTTTCCTGTCCTCATGTCCATATGGTCAACTCTACAGGGAGGAGGTTGGAAGAGACTGCTCCTTAATCAGTAATAGTACAGAAATATAATTCAAAAACATTTGCCAGTCTCTGCACTTCAGTGTTATGATGATCCCTTCTCGCTGTCTTTCTAGGAGCAAGTGATACCGCTCCATGTAGATTCATTCTTCACTCTCACAGAGCATGAAGATTGTTTATCTCACACAAACAGCATGAACACAGTTGTGGTGTTTTGAAACACACAACATGGCTGTTGTGCAGGCAGTTGTAATGTAAGGCATGCTGTTGCTCTAATCCACAACCCTAAATTAATTCCTTCTTTCATTAGTTCTATCTCTTTGATGTCTGCTCTGGTCTAACTCTATGTTTTGTCCATGTTTCTTACTGTCTCACAAAATACCCACATCTGTGTATCTGTAAATGCTTTCATATGAAGAGTACCTCTGGTGTGCTGAAGCTCTCCTTCCATCTGGTTCTGGGTTTGGGCACTAACCAGCTCTGCATATCATTTGAGAGACACACTGAATGCTTTTTTGGTGTTCACCTGTGTACTTCACCTAGTATTTACAAGGCTGTAATTACTGTAATAAAGTGTGTCTGAGTATAGCTCTAAAGTGTTTGTGCGCAACTGTAATGGAAAACAACAAGCAGTTGTCATATTTGTTGTCTGGTGAGTGTCTTTATGGAAGTATTTTAACATAAATTAGTGCTAATTTAAGACCGGCAGCCTACCACTGCAGGTCAATTGAGTTAACGTGATCCGTTGTGTAAGTCAGGGAAGACAAACAGACGTGTCAAGATATTCCTCTGGAGCTGGAAGTATTTTTGCACACAGTGGAACATAGGAACTTTTCACAAACCTGTGCTGCAAAGAGAGAAGACATACAAAGATATCTCGTTTTTGGTTACTGCTGCGATGTGTAGTTTGCAAGTTATCCAAGTGAATCAGTTGTATTTTGTAGCATGTATAAGTAACACGAGTTAAAGTGACATCCCTGCATTAGTCATTTCTTATTATAGGCTGCTGAGGTCTGTGTAGTTGAGCAAGGTGTGTTGTAAAGCCCCCTTTACCCCTGGATGTGTCCCACTGTGGTATGGAGAGACTGACTGAACAGGTTTTATGAGAGGAGGTATCATGCACAAGTCAGCTCTTCTCACAGTGGGGAGAGTGGAGGGTCTCTCTTGTTCTTTTTGTCTCACTCTGGCTTCAGATAGGGTTTATTTTTAGCCACAGCTCTGTGCTGGTTGCTGTCTGCCATCTTTGTATGAGCATGTGGAATCTCATACGGTAGCTCATGTGTCTTTCACACTTGTCTATATTTTTGTGTGTGAAACGTGCTGTGCAGCAGTAGGGTGGTTAAAGTTTGTAGCTAATGATGCTTATTAGCAGTTAGCTTTGTCATAGCGCTGTGCAACACTCTGCTGACGTAAAAAAAAAAAGTAGTACATTTCCTGTTGTGTGCATATTTGAGTGTGTGCGCATGCATGTTTGAGCCTTGGCGAACGTTTGTGTCGTAGTGGCAGGCAGTATTGAGCGGGAAGCTGGGAGCTCTAGGCTCTGAGCTGTTAGCTGTGACTGCTGTGCCAGGCCTCAAACAGCTGGCAAAAACCAGGCTTTCCCTCCTCTCTGACACCCTCACTCTCCCCTGTTTTCTAGCTATTCTCGCTTTCACTTTCTTTTCTGTCGCTCTTTTACCAAGTTTTGAATTTTCCCTTTCTCCTATTTCCTTCTCTTTCCTCTACCTCCACCAGAGGCACTCCTTGGCAGTGCGCGGGAGCAGCAGACAGAAAGTGGGTCACTGGGTCAGCTAAGGCAACAGGCTCAGGCTGCTGCTCTCTGGGTGTAACTTGAGTCCTGTTACTCCCAGAGAGCAGCTATGCACATTGCAACTAAGATCACAAACTATACATTCCCTGCACGAAAAAATATATTGTACACAGTTTCTGAATGAAATATCATGGGGAAAGGAAAATCACCCCAAAAATGACAAAGAATATATTTTTTCCTCTTAACTGTGCTGTTTATCCATCTAAATTGATTTGGGGTACGATGCAGTATTTTGGATATATCAGTCGAGATGTCTGGAACCGAATGACATTTTTCTTGAGGTGCTTGAATTGCCAAAGATTACATTTGAACACAACAGCTCAACAGCAATGTCTCTTTCCAGAATTCAGATTAGTTTATAGCTAACCAATAGAAGTAGCTGATGTTAATCACAGCTGAGGAAGACGCCATTAAAGTTTACATTGTGTACGGTCCACATCCATGAGGAGATGCAAGCTATCTTCTGCGCAGTGAGATGGTTACTCAAATAAGTAGTTAGATTACATTCATGACATGATACATGTATGAAGACATTAGAAGTGAAGGGATGTAATAATGTGATAATATTTTCTTTTTGAGGCATCTCTGTTTGCGTTAACAGCAGTTGATGATTTAAATGTTACATGTTATACATTGTAAAATATATCTGAAATAGATGCAGACAGAGGTGTATGGACTCGTAAATGTCAATATCACTGTTCTCATTTCTGTATATTTATTTTTTATGTTCAATTTTCAAAACTTACAATCACTTTGGTCGGTTTATTGCCTCTTTCTCTGTTTTCAGGATAAACACCATGATGCTGCTCATGAAATCATCGAGACCATTCGGTAAGTGATTTTTCTGCCCTCTGACTTACCACTTACACACTCCCTCATCTACACCGACAGTTTGTGACTGTGTCGGGTGTCTTATTCAGTGACGGTGATGTTTATTTGTTTTCTAGGTGGGTGTGTGAGGAGATCCCAGACCTCAAACAGGCGATGGAAAACTACGTACTCATTGACTACGACACCAAGAGGTGAGCTTCATGGCCAATCAAAACCTACTTATGCTAATGACATTGGAAAACAAATGAGAAAACTTAAGAACAACCGGTATTTTAAATGTTGATACTAGTTCATGTAGTTAATGACAGTTATGTAGAAGCTCAGTGAAGATCATGACAGTTTCAACCCTTTCAGTGAGGCTGACCGCTGACTTAACATTCTCATTTGTCTAAACATACTTCTTATCAAATCTGTTTTGGCATGATGATCCTTTGCCAAAAAACATAATTGAATCTTTAGAGCTTAAACATTGATGAAAGAAATTCTTATGTCACGTTTAACATTGTTTTTAAGTATTTTCAGTAAGATGAATATTGTTGCTATGCAGTCAACAAAGTAGCTATTGTTGGATTTTTTACTGCAGTTTTATCTTAGAAAATGATTTGATGATCATTTTTTGTGTCTTCTCTTTTCCTGTAGTTTTGAGAGTATGCAGAGGCTGTGTGACAAGTACAACAGGGCCATCGACAGCATCCACCAGCTGGTAGGCATACATGCATGAGGGTTTTTTCATGTTGTGTAGGTGAAATTTATTTGAAAACATTAGTCACTTAGTGCTAATAATGTAGCTGTGTTCATTTAATCTGCAACACAGTAACCTAACACCATTTTGTAAAAATAATGTCAATTTATTTGAATATGCAATTATACAATTAAGTAACGTCTTCAGCAGTAGGATTGGGTATTATTGCTTACAACCTCACCATTGATACGTATCATGACATAGAGGCCATGATATGATACATGGTGATCTTGAAATATGACCATGTCCTGCATATAGTTTAGAAGAACAGCTGTTCTTTAAGGATCACACAACTTAAAACACTTCCAATTCAGGCCCACAGAGATCTTAAAGTACTATTAAATATTCAGCTTTGAATCCCAAAGTTTTTGATGAACAAAAAATGTTGGTTGTAATCACACAGTATCGCCTGTGTCAATATGCATGACAGCAAGGTGTCATGATACATTGCCATAATGATTAAATGCTCTAATGAATGCTGAGGATATATTTATGTGTCTTTGAGAGGCCAAAATAGAGAAGTCTGTATGACTTGATTGAAGTTTGTTTGTGGGTGAATAAATATAAGATATATTCCCATTTTAAAGTGGAAGGGGACCACCCAGCCCATGAAGCTGAACAAGCGCCCTTCCAACGGGCTGCTGAGACACATCCTACAGCAGGTGTACAACCACTCAGTGACCGACCCAGAGAAGCTGAACAATTACGAACCCTTCTCACCTGAAGTGTACGGAGAGACTTCTTTCGACCTGGTTGCTCAGATCATTGATGAGATGGAAATGATGGAGGATGACACCTTTGTTGACCTTGGCAGTGGTCAGTTTGCTTTTTAATCTTCTTTTCATAACCATTTCTCTCATGCAAAGCCAAATGGGCAGTAAAGTAGAATATCGGATGTCATGTTATAAAAACTTATAATATTTTCCTCTGATTTTCAGGAGTGGGCCAGGTAGTGTTGCAGGTTGCAGCAGCGACGAATTGTAAACACTACTATGGTGTAGAGAAGGCAGACATTCCAGCTACCTATGCAGAGGTAACTATATACATAGCTCATAGAACCAGAGTTGTATTTCAGAAGGGGAGCTAAATGGTTCTGGGTTCAAATCTGCAGGCTGACTGGGGTCTCTGTGTGTAGG
This sequence comes from Macroramphosus scolopax, assembly GCA_901007825.1. Classification (NCBI taxonomy): domain Eukaryota; kingdom Metazoa; phylum Chordata; class Actinopteri; order Syngnathiformes; family Centriscidae; genus Macroramphosus; species Macroramphosus scolopax. Next base: position 32,297 of record CAAKHC010001479.1, read on the forward strand.
TTAACATGATCTCTCTCTGTGTCTGTTTGGGTTTTCTACGGGTGTTCTGGCTTCCTGCCATAGATCTAAATCATGTAACTTGAATAATTGGTGACTCTGAATTGCCTTGAGGTGTGAATGTTAGTGTGAATATTTGTCAGTCTTTATATGTCAGCCCCTGTGATAGACTGGTAACCTGTCCAGAGTGTAACCCTCCACTCACCAGCTGTCCCCCTTAACATACCAGTATAGATGATTAATGAATGAATGTGCTTAGGAAGTCCTGTTGTGATTTATTTACTATTAATCATCAATTGTTTGGAAAGTAATATTTGTTTTTTATCTTTCAGAGCATGGACAAAGAGTTTAAAAAATGGATGAAATGGTATGGGAAGAAACATGGGGAATACACGGTAAGATGATCATAATGTGATATTTACGTTGAGTAACACCCTTTCATTAGGAACACGGAGAGCGTGTTTTATTCTAAGGTGTTCTTCAGATCCAAAAGTAAGGATGTAGAGGTGTTGAAGTTTCCCGTCGGTTAATAAACGTTTTGAGTTTTACTACGCTATAACATGTATGCTCAAGAAAAAACACTAATAACAACCCATTGAAAATGATTGAACTTCTTCACTGTTAAGGTTGCGTGTTGCAGCTCATTTTTGATCATGTAAATGCCGGCTGGCTTGACCGCAGTCGACACCGCGGTTGAAAGTGGTCCGGATGGTTGTCATGAGAAATATGTCTGTCCTGTTTGGTAGTTTCCACCTCTCCACTTCCAAATGTCATTCATATATTTAGTGATCCACTCTCTCAGCTTTGTGCTGACTCTGTGTCACTCTGCTCTGCTGCATTGAGCGTGAGAAGAGGAAGAAAGAAAAATCGCACAGTTTTGTCTGATGAGGAATTGATAAAATCTACTGTACAATATAATTACTAATAAATATACTTTATATAAATACACGCATTTACTGAATAACACAAAAAAAGGGAGGGTCGTGTAGTGGTCGTGTTGGTAACCAAGTTATGCAACGGTGAATACTTGGTGGATTCCTCAACACCGACTAATGTCGGTCACACCGACTACTACCGCGAAAAGCCTACCCACAAGCAGTCAGTATTTTCCTTAATTTTCAGTTGGAGAGAGGTGATTTCCTATCTGAAGAATGGAAGGACAGGATTGCTAACACAAGGTAGTATACCAAACCTGTCGGCAGTCACGGTCTGAAAGATACCATTTCTGGGTGACCAGAAAAATGGATCCCCCTGTATTATTTTGAAATACAATAGTTGGCATATGACTGAAGAAAGCTGTTCTGAAATAAGTGCTACTATTGTGATAATTCTAACTTTCAATGATGATTATTGCCACAATAATCTGTAGGCGCTATATTTCTGTTTGACTTAAAATCAGAAAACAGATGCGTTTGTTTTTTGTTTAATTTTGGTCATCTAGTTAAACAGCATAATCGTGCATTATAGAGTGACGAGGTTAATAATCAATGAACCATCTTTCTGTCTAACCTAGTTTCTAAAATGCTTCTTTTTTTGTCTGTCTTCCAGTATTATTTTTGTGAATAACTTTGCCTTTGGTCCAGAGGTAGATCACCAGCTGAAAGAACGCTTTGCTAACATGAAGGAAGGTTTGTAATTATATTCTTGTCTTTGCAGTTTTACCAATAGAAACACACCCACACATAAACACAGGCTTTTATTTCTGGAGATCAAAATAAACCTTATTATCAGTAGAGTAATGAATTAAGGCAGTGCGCTCCTGTCTCATAAATGCGTCCCCTCTATGCCACTTGGCTCTGGGATTTAAATGCTGAACATAACAGTGTGATTAATGTATCTGTGGATCACTTTATTTATGTTAATTGTGTTTATATGATTGTGTATGTCGTGAGCAGTGACAGGTGCTGTGTCTGTGCAGTGTGCAGGGTCATTAATTAATCACAGAAACATTGTTTTCTCTTTTGTTTTTCTAGGTGGAAAAATTGTATCCTCCAAACCTTTTGCACCTTTAAATTTTAGGATAAATAGTCGAAACCTGAGTGGTAAGTATCAGATTTAGTTCAACAGTGGATTTTCATCTGTACTGTGTAGATAATGAAACGCAGTGCTGTGATCTCTGTCCTGCAGATATTGGCACAATAATGCGCGTGGTGGAGCTTTCTCCTCTGAGGGGCTCCGTGTCTTGGACTGGAAAGCCAGTTTCCTACTACCTGCATACCATAGACCGCACCATAGTAAGCAGTAATTTTTTCATCCCTGTTGTTATTTGTTGTCCAGAGAATATCTAACAAGCAATTAAAGTTACGGTAAAAGCAATGCAAACAGTTTGCTGTGTAAGCAAAGTGGGGAGAAACCATGAGGAGTTGTACAGGGTTACACCAGTGCATTGGACATGTGTCTCTGCCAATTGATTCGTGCAATCCCTGTTCACGAGAGACAATATCATTGTGTGTTTTGATGTGAAGCAGATATGGCTGCTCGCTCCTCTCTCTTCAAATTTTGTCGCTAGTTAGTTAGTTTTTTTTCCAACAGACGGTGGTGGTGAACAAAAATGGCTCCACTGTAGAAAAACCTGTATGTACATGCCTATGTTGTGTGACGGCTAAGCAGGTCAACTTTAAAGAACCAGCACTGACCAAAGGTGACTGATCTGAAGCTGTGTGTCATATCAGGTCTTCTCGCGGAAAGTTGCGCAAACGCAAACACTGAAACCAACAGCAAGCTGACCTTATTTGCTCGGCTGTATCTGATAAACCTCTGGCGGTCTGTTTACTTTGAATTGGCTTTGTCAGACCGTTGTGTTTCGCTTTTGTTATAATTAAACCTGAAGGAAAAAATGTGTCTGTTTTCTAGCATGAAAGGGGTGAAATCCAAAAACTGATTCAGTCAGAAACGTTAATGCATTTCAGGAATGGGTTACGTTGTGTGATAGAGTAAACAAGCAGCGAACATTGAAACATTAGCTTGGATGTATTACAGAGGGAGATTGTTTAATGGTATCATTTATACTATTTGTACAGATTTTTTCCAAACCTTTACGGTGTAATCATGTTAACATCACAAATGTTTACACTTGGGATTGTAAAAACAAAACAATGAAACAAAACTTTGGTCCTTTTCACAAAGTCTTTCAGTCGTCCAAGAGTGTTTTCTAATAACATTTTCCTCTGCCCTTATTTTCAGCTTGAAAACTATTTTGCTAGTCTGAAAAATCCTAAACTCAGGGTAAGTCATGACCTTCCTCTCCATCCATGTGTTTAATCAAGTGTTGTGTCAAACTATAAAAAATGGTTCCTGTAATTTTAGGAAGAGCAAGAGGTAGCGAGGCGACGTCAGCAGAAAGATACAAAGGACAATAAAAGCAATAACACCACGCCCACAAAACCTAAAGAACAAAACAAGGTAGGCCATGCAAAGATTTAAGTATATTGTTTGCCATTTGGCCACGAAATATTTCTCTCTCGTGCTCTCTACATGAATGTATATGTGTGTTTATCCATGCGAATTCCAGCAGGACTCCTGTGGGGAGGAAGAGCGTCCCAGCCTGATGACAGTGGTCAAGCCCACTGCCAAACCCCGAAGAGCAAGACTTTTGTCCAAAGGTCGCAAGTTGAATAACAAAAAGAGAGGTCGACCCAAGAAAGCCGCCCCGGCTGCTGAGAAGAAAAACAAGAAGAACCAGAGCGCATTGGATTTGCTGCACGCCAAGACTCTTTCTGCGGCACCCCCTCAGGGTCAGAGGACACACACAAAATTACGGACACAGAATATGATAGGCATGTTTCTACATGGAAAAATCATAAGCTGGCTTGTAAAACTGAAACTAATGCTTTCTTTCTCACAAATACAGTGTGCAGCTTAGAAAACATTAATAACTTAAATGTAAATATATTCTTGTTGTGTGCACAGATGCATACCTGCCACCTCGGAGTCCCTTTTACCAACTACCTCCTAAGGTTCAGCACTATCCCTCTAATCAACTGCTGCTCAGCCAAACCCCTCCGGGTCTGCAACAACTGCTAGGTGAGCTGATAAAGAAACGGTCTGTACAGCGGTCATGCTCAGAATCGTTCAAGTGATGCACGTTAAACCACATCATGTATCAACCGAACAGGGTTGTTGGGGTACATTTCATTATCCTGCTCACTAAGTCATATACTCACAACTTGTTTGGGCATCAATCTGTTTGGCATCTGAGCTCCTTTTGTCCACCATCTGGTTTAAAAACACATGTCCTCTTTTTGTCCTGCTCACTCTGTGTCTCCAAATCACATCTTTTGGCAGATAACATCAAAGTTCAATACCTCCAGTTTATGGCCTACATGAAGACTCCTCAGTACCGCACCAACCTGCAGCAACTTCTAGAGGAGGAGAAGGTAACTTGTGCCACTACTGACATTTCTCTTTTTCATGGTTACACATGTTTCTTTGAATGTTTCCACATATTAAACAGCGTGCTTCATTCTCATATATTAACCTCCAGTAGGTAATGAGGAATCCTTTGTTTTAACCATCTGTATTCTGACTTTCCTCTTTGACTCTAGCAAAAACACAAGGATCTGTCAGGGCAGGCAGAGCAGCTTCACTCCGTCTGCCAGTCTCATAAGGACAAGATCAAAGGTCTCTTTCAGACCAAACTAGATGAGGTGAGAACTGCTACTTTATTGCCCACTATATAACAGCTGTAAAGACAATGTCAACAACATGTAAAGTGGGCGAGGAGTAGCATGTTTGCGGTGTTGGGTAACTTAACACTATTCCTTTTGCACCTGAGCAACATAAGCGTCACTGTTGAGTGATGTCAGACACATTCTCTGTTGTAAGCTAACCAAACCAAACAGTGGGGTCAGGTTATAATAAACACAACCTAAATGCAGAACAGGGGGAGAATTAAAGCCACTAGGGGTCAGTAAAGATTTTCATTTATGTGAAATTGACTCTTGAGTTTGTTTGTGTGTGGTGGTCAGCTGGGAGTGAAAGCCCTGACGGTAGAGGACCTGCTGCAGGCTCAAAAGGAGATATCGGCACACAACCATCAACTGAAAGAGCAGACTAAGCAGCTTGAGAGGGACATGGCATTACTGAGAGATCACAGTCTGCTATTGGTGAGACATCAGTGCTGTTGCACAGTTTTTCTAACCCTTTACGATATTTTTAAAGCATCGTCCCGTGTGGTTAACATGTTTCCATATTTGCTTGTGTGCGTCTTTGTGATGGTGGTTGATGCACTTGTTTAGCTCTAGTTTATACTCAATACCTTGGCAATTTAATGTCATGATTTGTTTGTACTTAACCAGAGCATGCGTGTTCATGTGTGTTCCAGCTGAAGTCTCGATGTGAGGAGCTGAAGCTAGATTGGGGCTCTTTGTGTTTGGACAGTCTGTTGAAGGAGAAGCAGGCCCTGCGCAGACAGATCTCTGAGAAACAAAGACACTGCTTGGAGTTGCAAGTATGTAGTCAACCTCATCAATTTGTTGGATCCATTTCTAAAGGCTTGTATCTCTCCTTCCCACCTCCTTTTATAGCCCCATTTGTACGAAGTTACAAGAACTATCGAACCAGACAAAATAATTTCAGCAACCTTAATGTCCCGGTTGTGTTTTCCTGTTGGTTTTAAATGGCCGACCAGGTAGATTATGCAATTACAAATTTCAGAAAGGCAACGATGTTTGAAAGGTCCTATTCGATGCTTTCCGAGGCCTCATATTCCGTCATGCCTTCCTTCCCCTTTTGTATTCAACTGGCTCTTCACAAATTTAAGATATTCTGAGAAATTTGCCATTTCACCTAAATTACAAATAACGTGCTACTTTATGAGTATTTTATGAAATGCTGTTACCAGTTTTCCATATAACTAATGAATGCATATTATTTTCTCAAGATGTTTCAGATCTATTTTATGTAATGTAATGGCTCCCTCTGGTGTCTGTAGATCAGCATTGTGGAGTTGGAGAAAAGTCAACGGCAGCAGGAGCTTCTTCAGCTCAAATCCTACAGTCCTTGTGAGGGCTCCCCATACAGAAAGAGCCAAGAATCACGCTCTTCCACAGACATGGAGTCTTCTAAGTTTGGCCTGTCCTCAGTCGCAGCTCTTAACGGCGTAAGCCAAGAACTGTCCCTCAATGGCACCAGCTCGTCCGGTTTTGATCGTGCTAATACTAAGGTCGAGCTTCTTTCCCGTTATCTGCCCATCTCCCCTGACCATGAGATCGTGTCTGCCACACCTGATGCTCGGCAGAGGCAGCAAAGCTTCTCCCACACTCTTCCTGACTACACACGCTTCTCCCCCGCAAAAATTGCTTTGAGAAGGCATCTTAACCAGGAGCCCACTGCCTCTGCCCACTTAAGAGGCCCCGGGCTGGCCGCACACAGGTTTGTAGCCACTAAAGCTCCTATTTTCTAATAATGATCAATATTTCACCTTAAAGGTTCCAATGTGTTTTTCTCTTTATTTTAGGGGGGAAATGGGTGGTGTCAACTCCCCGCTTGGAGTAAAGCAGAACTGCCCCTCTCCCAATGCATCCGACTCCCAGATTACTCCTAAAGGTTCTGAGAGGGTAAATGTTCAACTTTTTGTGTCCTCCTCCAGTGTTTGCACTGAGGGTTTCTCCTGGATCGTCCGTACTCACGCACAGTCCTTTACCTTTCTCTTTTCACACAGGGTTGTAAGGAGAAGAGTCCATCTGTTCAGGGTGACAGCAGCATTACAAGCCTTCCAATAAGTATTCCTCTGAGTACTGTCCACCCAAGTAAACTTCCAGTCAGCATTCCACTGGCCAGCGTGGTGCTGCCCAGTCGTGCAGAGAGACTGGTGAGTTTGTTGAACATAGTTATCATAAAAAGGGTTGATGCAATTATCCATAGCATCATAAAGAATTATACGTTGATTGATTTAGAATTTTCTGTTATCGAGAATAGAAAATGTTACGATCGTTGGTACCGATCACCAAATTTTTGTTCTTCTGTATTTGTCGTGTTATTACCTCTTGATAACTTAGTGCACTGCTGCATTCAAATTACAATTCACTGGATAGAGTGACTAACTGCTGTAGATACATCTCAATTAGTATAACTTTAAATGTTTGACATATTGGTGGTTTTGATTTCACATCACATATACTCTCCTTGTTGATCATTTCAGAGAAGTACTCCGAGTCCTGTGGCTCAGGCAGGTCAGACCAATGGTAAGGATTATCCATCAGCCACTTGATGTATTTTTCACTCAACACTTTACAGCTTTACACACAGAGAGAAACACTGAGACTAAGAAAAGAGACAAACACAAGAAAGGAAAAGATATTTGCAGACTGATAATGATAATATTCATAAAAACACAGACAGAGGCTTCAGAGGAAATCCCAGGTTGGTTAGGCACATTCAAAAACCATAGAGCATAAAGGTGCATTTTTAGTTAACCCAAATAGTCAAATGATTGGGAAAACTTACAAAAATATATAGGAAGGATTGTATTAGAGTTGTCTCCACCATATTATCTTTTGGCATTTAATACGTAGTTCTTAAAAATTAAGTGCGATTATTGTTTTGCATTTTTATTTTAAATCGGTTCCATCTGTGCCTCTTTATCTCTCTGTAGGATATTCATCTAGCTCCGGGCTGATGAATGGAGGTCCCCACACTGAGGACCATAATGGTGCTTCTTCATCGACTCCTCCACACACCAATACACCTCTGACTGGACCAATGGGCAGAGGAGGTCCTATCCAGAGCCCCCCACTCAGCACTGGAGGGGTGCTCCATTATGCAGACGGACCCCCAAGAATACTTCCAGAAGATGGACAGGAACGCCACGGGGCAGACTCCGATACAGAGCCCCAAGACAGTGAACTGCGGAGGAGAATGTTCTTCTCTTCTTCCTCCTCTTCTTCCTCTTCTTCCTCGTCATCAAGCAGTGGAGGCAGCGTGGCCGGAGGAACACGCCTCCACCATCACACTGGCAACTCTGCCAAGCAGGGATACCATAGTAACCATGGAAACCACAACCACCAGTCCCCTGGCACACAGCACACTCACACACCTACGCATATGTCGTCATCACACTCCTCTCACAGCCTTGGCTCTCAAGAAGGACGTAAGCGGGGGAGAAGGAAACGCAGCTCTACAGGGGCTGTCACAGCCAGCGGATCCCCAAAGAGGAGGTCATTCCCCGGCATTGGCTCCAACAACCACTCCTCCGGATCGCCACTCAATATTAACTCCATGGTCAGTTACGAAAACAAAGAAAGGGAATTAACAGGATACTCATGCGATGTTATAAGAATAACTGCCATTTGAAATGAAAAGGTTTTGTGACACATACTATCATCAGCTCAAATCTTCAATAGCAGTTGTGTACGCAGAACTTTAAGTGTGACATCATATTCATTGTTTGAATAATCAGACCTTATTGACACTTTTTGTTCCGTCTGTCACCAGTGAGGTTTTTGTGTGTTTACACTTGTTTTACGCTGAGAATACGAGGCTTTTAGATTGCTTTCCAATAATTCAAATCATATTTTTATTGACTCGTGTCCTCTGGATGTTATCTGCAGGTGAACAACATCAACCAGCCTCTGGAGATCGCTGCCATCTCCTCTCCAGAGCAATCAGGCCACAGCCCCAATGGGCCTGACCTTGACCAACCTCCGATCTTGAAGAGAGAGCGCCCCCTGGAGCTCAATGGCACAGGTCGTTACTCCTCAGGCCCCAGCACTGATGATGAGGACTCAGGATACCCCGCTGACAGCTCCAGTTCACGGTAATATAATGAATGTGATATGAATATAGCAGTTGTTTAGCCGTCGGAGATTACTTTAATGGATTCCACTGCAGATGCAACCTAATCTTTTACTCTTATCAAGTTTTTTTTTTTAAACTAGTAATAAAAGTATGACTAGTGCCAGGTTCATGCACATATTGTGTACACGTGGCGATTTTAATTATGATGATAACTCTTTGCTTTTTTTGACTAGAATTGAAAGAAAAATTGCCACTATATCGTTGGAGAGCAGAGATGGACCCAGTAGACTAGGTGATAATGAAAGAGGTAAAAAGAAAGGGAATTCTTTAGTTTAAAAATGAAAACTTGTTTAAATTTCTGTTCTCCACTTAACGCCGACTCCTCTTTCCGCCTTTATCCACTAGGAAGGAAATCCGGTAACAGCAGTGGTAACAGCACAGGTAGTGAGGGTTCCTCTTCATCCTCCTTGTCCTCTACGAGCAAATGGAAAGCAACCTTTTCTCCCATTTCCGACCCCAAGCAACCAAACTCTGAACTGAGACAGGGGGGATCTCCTTTCGGCTTGGGGGGGTCGAGCCGAAGCACAGACTCAGACTCTGATTACAAACAGCACCATCAGCAGGTGAGGAAAGGGAGTGATGGAGAGTCGTCCAGCTACATGACGTCCAACCCCTTCCTGAGTCAGGAGGCAGGTACCCGGGGTGGTGGCAGCAGTGGTAGCGGAGGAGCGCAGGCAGGGAGTGCTACAGACCAACGGCAGGCTCTTCAGAAGCAGAAGGCCCCTCGCGATTGGGAGCTGAAAGCCAGCAGCAGCATGGCCAGTCAGAACCTCTTTATTTCTGCTGCCACCAGCAGTGGAGGAGGCATTCTGAGTGGGAAGGTGGGAGGGAGTGCCGTAGCAGTTTCCTCTACCACAGGATCATCTGTCGGTCAGTACCTGGGGCCTCAGTTTCAGCTTGGTGGGGCTTCAGTCTTACAGTCCTTGTTCGGGGCCCAGACAGGCAGCTCTACGGTGAGTGGGACCCCGCGGCTTGTCAACGGACACTCTGCCATGGGAAGCTTCTCCAGTGCTGGACTTGCAGGTGGAGCGGCTGGAGGTGAGCATCTCTGATGATTCATTCTCAATGTAGATTCTTACCTCATTCTGAGGATCATTGAACAGTTAGAGTGAGGTCTTAAGAAAAAGACAAGAGTGAATGGGCCTTCTGATAGCCAGGTAGGTGAAGGCCCAATGCCGCTGTCGCTATGTTGACCAGTTGCCTCGCTTCCACATGGACTGACTGCTTGAGTGCTGCAATGGAAAACACCCCTGGAAAATGCTGCTTTAAAGAGAATCAATGCTTAAAGAAAAATGCTGACAAAATTTAAACTAACTACTTGATTTGGTTGAATTGGTAATCGACCTGTTAAAGGACCATTGAATTTTATTTACGCTAATTTGTTCATTTTCTGTGGGTGTAACGTTTGGTGTTGTATGTCAGAGTCTTTTCACTTGCAATAATAATATTCAATATTCCTATGGTAAAAACTCCTGATTGGTGCATTCAAAATTCAGTCAAACTGATGAGTTTAAGTCTGGCAACAGTCACAGTGGACTGACTCTGTTTGCTTTCTGTGTGCTTGTCTGAGACTTGCTTGGCGCTATGCACAACCTGGCTCAGCCCTTGCTTCTCTCTTTGTCCCCCTCCTTCTTGCTCTTTTTGCCACTTTTATCTGCCCTCTCTTCCCCCGTCTCCACTCTTTCCCCCCCCCTCCCTCCATTTCTGCTGTATGCTTTGCAGGTATATTTCACCACGTGGTTCCCTCAGTGTCCTCCCATCAGTTTGGGGCATCGCTGCCCACCTCTGGAGGCCTCAGCTCCCTGCTCAGTCTCTCCTCCTCCTCTACCTCTTCCCAAACCCACCAACACACCACTGCCCAACCAGCCTCCACGCGCCTGACCTCTGTGTCCTCACCTCTCCCCCCCTCCCTGTCACAGGCCCAACACAGCCGCACCCAGTCGGTCCTGCATAGCCCCTCTCCTCCCACGCTGTCCCTGCCCCCTCCACCACCCCTGCACAGTGTCCCCTCCTCTTCAGCACCCACACACACTGATGCCCTGCCATCCTCCCGATCAGACTCCCTCCACTCCTCACGTGTGTCCCACACCTCTCTACACCATCACAGGACACAGTCATCCCTTACTCACTCCATCTCCTCCACGTCTGCCTCCTCTGCTCCTGTCTCTGCTGCCGCCACTGCGTCCCACTCCTCTTCCTCTCTGTCAAACACCTCGTCGTCTCGTCCATTCGCTGTGCACTACTCCCCTCGTCTGCCCCCTCCACCACCAGCAGCGAGCAGCTCAGGTGGTGGTGGGAGCATGTGGAGGACTCAGGGCATGCATGGTACCTACACCACCTCCCAGCTCCCCGGCTCCCGACCTAGATAGGTTTTTGGGGGTGAGGGAAAGGGGGGGCAGGGTAAAGAGGGGTAAGGCGGAGGGCAATCAGAGGGTGAAGAGAGGGAGAGAATGAGAGAGACTGGTAAAGAGTTTCTCCAATGAGCTGTTGTTCTGATCGAACAAGGTAAGACAATTCTTGGGTTTTAGATGAAAAGCATAAAGTTAGTGCAAGATGACGAGATTAAATTTTGAAAGTGACAGGATGTAATACTGTGCTGCCATGTAAGTGTTTCTTTGCAGTGTTAAATCTATTTGCCACAGAATCACATATGCTGTCTTTTTGTTTTGTGTAATCTTTCAGGTAATCGCTGAAAACTACCTCAACATAAATAAACTATGCAAATGTCCAGATGTGGACCAAGGCACTCTCTTCCTCACTCACTGGTGCTTTAAAACGTCTGCACTACCCAACCGCCTCCACGACCGGCTTCTGTATTGGGATCCCTCTCGCACACAAACACACACATACATACACACACACACACACTGATCACCTTGATTAGAATTCAAAGGCTCTGGTCAGGTTTTCATGTTTTATGAGTGTTTTTTTGTTCACATATTGGTTTGAAGGTTTTATTATATAGTACAGTACTGGCTGCTGTCCAGCACTGAAAGAACTGAATAATCAAGATGTCTGTGTTTTCATTGAGGTGCTCTATATTATCATGAATATCTAAAAGGTGTGTTTACACTGGGACTGGAGAGAGCGTCAGAAGTTGCCCTGGCTCCCCTGTCAACATTGCTATTTGGATGTTCTGACATATATAAAATAGAAGGGATTCATAACAGTAACACAGATTTAACATGTTTTGGAATACGACTTAAAATGACAGCATCATCCATTTGAGTCACATGTAAAAAAAAAAAAGTAGATGCACCATGTTTTTTTAGTTTGCAAATTTAATTATGCATAAATGTGAATGTCATTTATTTATGTCCTTGAACGCAAACAGGGATATATGATCACAAACTGTACTTGAGAACTAATGTTTGGTAAAATAAATAAATAAATAAACTGCTGAATTATCTAGATTAGAGCATTTCTAAATTCTAATTGGTGACCCACGCCATAGCCCATTATCAACTTTATTCGGATAAAGTTGAACATGAATGACTTCAGCTCACTTTGACGCTCTCGCCGGTCCCTGTGTGAACGTACGGTAAGTCACTATTATAAACAACTAATGTTCAGCAAATTGGATAAATATACATTTAATAATTTCATGTAACATTGAATTAAAGCACACGGTCCACGGTCCATCCTTCAGGGCAAAGTCTCATCGGGTGTCATGTTCCTCCAAAGGTTTTCTCTTCCTCTGACACATGCACACACACACACATCATCATTGATATGCAGCTTTTCTTTTCTTCCTGTTAGCTGTCTCATTCATGGTTCTCTCCTCTCAGTGAAATTTAACATTTGAGCTATGAAACAAGATGAGGAACTTCATATTTCTTCACACTGGACAGTAAGATACAATTACTATTGTAGCAAATACACACGTCACGGCAGGTAAGTTGACACCCCTGACATCTTGACGCATTGCCATATTTTATAGTAATACAATTCAAACTTGGATCCTATTAATCCATCAATTCAAAGAAAATTGGTAACAAATTCGGCTGTTATACAATAAGGTGGAGTCCTGGCTTATAACGCTATAATTCCCTGACTGGATCAAAACCACTTCTGTTCACATTCTCGGGAATTAAAATCTTTCTCAGCGTCTCATTTGATACAGCAGAGAAAGATTATAGGATGTTTTTACTGAGCAGACATATTCTACATGTAACATTTGAATGAAGGAAGAAAGATGAATTTGAAAGACCCTCAGTTTCTCATTTTAGCCTACAAGAGGTGCCAATAAGGATCAGAGATGACTGTTTTAACCTGATGAGTTTATTTAATGAGAAAGTGCTCTGTGTGGACACCGTCAGCCCTCTCTGGGTCGTTAAAGTATAGTTAAGCTGAATCAAGGTATACATGAATTACAGGACAACCAGAGGATCTGATCTGGTTTCTCTATTTATTTATAATCTTTGTCTATCAATTTTGTAAATCGCACTACTTTGTGGGACAGCAGCAGAAATATTCTTCAAGCAGGAATTTTAAACTTCTTAAGCTAGACTTCGTATATCTATTTTCTGCTGTCTGGTACTGCAGGTGTAAGCAGATTTTTAGGACTCTAAAATGTGGACTATTACAGCCGTCAGTTAACACACACATACACACAAACACACTGCAAACATGAAAATCCTCACACTGGGAAAATATTTACCATAACCACAACAAACTACTGGACTCTTCACACCGTGTGTTTGCTTTTTATTGTGTAATTTGTTTTCTGTAAACCATGTTTGTACTGTGAATGTGATTCATTCTCCGACTGTATAGTTGTGTATAAGTTAGATTATTTATGCTGTCAATCTCTCCATTTGCCTCTGTATATTTTTTTCTTTTCTTTTTCTTTTTTTAAATCCTGAAATGTGTTGACATTGTAGAATGCAATAGTGTGTGTGTGTGTGTGTGTGTACTTGACTCAGTCTGAAAACAATGGTGCTAAATTTGGACTGTGCCTGTTTTTATTTATTCTAAAGTGAAAACATCGAAAACAATCCATTACTTGGTGCTGTACACAGGGACATTTGTAAAGCCCTTTTTTGCGGCATTTCCTTTCTCATATTTAATATGCTATTGTCTGGTTCTCTGAAAGCCTAGTTGTACAAGCACCTTTCTATAAAACTGAAACAGCTGGCTCAGAGTCCCACGTAAACAGGCCTCTGTTAATGTTTCTCAGTTTGAAACAGGCAGCACGCTTTGCTCACCAAGTTGAGCTGCTTATCTTGGTTGCTGGTTAGTAAACAAGACACACTGTTTTTTTGTACATAACCCTTTGTCACGTATCCCTACCTTAAACAGAAAGGTATATCAAATATGTATCTATAAACAGTCTATAGATATAGATATATATATATACAAATATAAATATATATATATATATATATATATAAGTGAATAGGGGCGTTCTGGTGCTGCATTGTGACCCTTAGATTCAACCTGTTCAACAGGAGGCTTGAAGCCAAGAAGTGTGACTCATTGCCAAGACAGGACCTTAACAGATGGTGCCAAACAATATGGTGGCACAGCAGCATCTGTATGCTTGTGAGATATATACACCACAGAACTAGAAACTCAGTAGCTCTGTGTATTTAAAGTGTTTTGTTTGTTTTTTTGTACCAACTCAGATTCTGCAGGAAAAAAAAAAAAATAACGTGCTTCTGTTCCTAAACAAATGGCAGGTTCAGATCTTACAAACAAAATCTTCACTGGTGCATACGAACTTAACAAACGGTGCTTCTGTTGCTAAACAAACAGAAGGTTTAGATTTTACAAACAGAGTCTTCACTGGCGCATACGAAACCTCCATGTCAACCTTCCACACACTGTCTTTGAATGTGTTACTGACGAGGCCCTACCTTGTGATGTGAGCATATTGTGTAATTGCAAGAAACACGCTGATGTGAAACACTTGTGTTCCCATTGTATGTGTGCACAACTCGGCTGGGAGGGAGAGCAGCCAGGCTTCCTCTTTCTCATAGTGGGAAGACACCGCAGCTCAGTCTGTGTGTCTGTATGTCTGTATGCGTGCTTTCTTCCACAGGCCAGTGCATATCCAAGGGAATATTAGACTGATAATCAAAGCTTTATAGTCCGCTCCTGTTCCGTGCACTCACTCGGTGAACACAAACGTGTTTGTCATCTTTGTGTGTTGAAGTCATTCGCTCATTTCAGGACAGAGACTGTAATCCACTTGTTACCAGCACTGAGCTCTTTTGTAATTATTGATGATTCTGTTTTGATTTTCTTATTCTTGGTGTTTGATACAATTGCAGTGACATGTTCTGCTCTTAATTTTATCGTCAGTTTATAATACTACTAGTCAGACAGACCGCATGGTGCTCTCCTTCACTTGAAACAAGGAAAATGCAGCTATTGATAAATACTACTCTTCTCCTGTTGTGCTGCCGGGTTTCTGGTTGAGAAACTCGGCAGCACAAGCTTTGCCTGGCGGCTTTCTGGCAACCTACAGAGGTTTTGATCATCTGGAGTGGAAGTGTGGTGTATGTGCAAGTGAGAATAATGAGGCAAATATCACCTTCCATTACAGATTTCAACCATTTTTGTAGCTTTCTGTGTATCAAAGGGATGAGGTGCTTTTCTTCAAGTCCTTTGGCGTACGAGCATGATTTGAATATACGCTTCTATGCAGTTCTGCAGCACACTCCACCTTGTACATTGTTGGTAGAAAATCTGCAGTCGAGGCGGTTTACTCTAAATCCTGCCAAAGGTCTTAACTCAGGAACTTGTAATGATTTTCTTCAATCACGGAGTGGCAAAAATTGGTAAAACGTCTTGTGGCATGATGTCCCTCTCTTAATTATCTCAGGACTAGGACAATGCTCAGTAAATGGATTTTTAAAGACAATTGGTCGGCTACCGTGTCCGCTGAATTCTCACTGCCACATACATCAGTCTCTCCAGTGAAAACCCGCTTTATAAAGCTTCGAGTCGGTTTGACCTCCAGAAGTTTGGAAACAAACAGCTCCAACTTTCAGCATCTTCCTCATCCAACAAATGCCTCCGTCTAAGTTTGTGTCCCCGAGAAAGAATCAGTGAATCTTGTTGGATCTCTCCTGCTATGCGCAGGGCTCCAACTCTTAAGGACACGTTAAGTACAGTATGTAGTACAGTGGTATCGAATTGGTGAAGCCAGGGCAGGTTTGAGGTGCAAATGACGGTAAAACTACTTTCCTGGATTTTCATGGAAAACTTGTTACTGTTCGGTGTTGGTCCTTTTTATCCTAAGATGTTATAATGACAAATGGAATTAATGTTTTTTTTTCAGCGTTTTATGATTATTAATAAAGATGTTTCATATGACATTTGAATTCATCTGTTGTGGGTTTTGGTTCTTACGTCGTCTTCCTATTGCCAATTTCTCAAAATGATTATTTAGCGAATGATTTGAGAAATTGTCTTCGAAAGATGTTCCATTATTATATTTTTAAGATTGTTTGCATGATTTCGGAGCTCCCGGCACCAATACCTGGGAGTGAGAATGACCTCTCGTAATGCCGGGTGTTTCTAGGAAATTATCTGTCTCTCTCTCTTATCTGACTGAGAAACCTTTCACCTGAACTCATAACAAAATGGTTCTAGCGACCCTAAATAGTCCAACATGTGTAGGTCAGAAAGACGCTTCATTACTGTGTGGAAGGAAAAACCTCCCACATACATACCAGGATGATGTACTACCTGTGAAGAAATACTTTGTGCAAATACTCTTGTTAAAATGTTGCAGCCAATAGAGAATAATAAGTCAGTCTAGTCAATCCTCACTGAAAATTTGTGCTGTACAAGAATGAGCTTTGTCTTTATCTCTTGGGATTCACGGCTCTAAACAGCTCGGAGACCTTGACTGTCTGCAAAACAAGGCCGTAGCTGTGAGAGCAGCGACGGCTCTTTGGAAAGCATCCGATTTTATTGCTCAGCCCCTTTCTGAAAGTTGGCTCGGTGTTTTCCCCCTATGGAGCGAATTGTAGATAAGAATGCATCTATTGGGCAACCTGCTCTGAAGCATATGATCATGCTGATGCAATATGAAGCTCCTTTTGCATTTCTTTAATATTACACGTATCGAAAGTGTCATTTTATGAATTTCCATCTATTTGTTCTTGTGACTTCTGAATGTGGTGTTGAATCACTCACCGTGACGGGTCAGCAAATCACTGACGGGTCAGCAAATCACTGACGGGTCAGCAAATCACTGACGGGTCAGCAAATCACTGGCTTTTCATGAACAAATTATGGATTTTGGATTATGGAACTTCTCATGAGCTCTTAATTATTCTTATTGTTTCCAAAAAAAGTGGGTCATTACTATTAACAACAAAAAATATACATGATGCAAAGAGTATTTTTTGCAGTCAGATTAATGTCCGACTGCAGTGCAGGTAAAAAACAGTTTACTTTGGTTTCTACTTGAGCTGAATTCACCTCAGCTGGCCCATAATGGACAATGTTTTTACATTGTTTATCCTATATAGGTAGCAATGCCACAATTTAAAAATACTGAAGAGAACATACACATATGCATACAGAACTGTTATCAGCGAACAGTAGATATTATCATGATTAATAAATGGGTAAAAAGCTATTTAATGTAGATGTGTCAAGTTGAGCTAATTTGAATTACTTGTACTGACAGGTATGTATTTTTTCACGTACAAAGGTTCTATAGTATAGGGGGGATTAAATCCTTATTTTATTCAGACACTTAAATGTTCGTTCCCTATTTCTAAATTACCCAAATTCAGTCTCATTAATAGTCAATTAAATAGTTTCTGTTGTAGTTAATGAGTGTGCGTGTATGTTTTTTTTTTGTTTTTGTTTTTTTTGGGGGGGGGGGGCTTAGCACTTAGCTCCTCTTAGCTTCCCTATGAATATAAGCTTGTCAGATAAATGACGTGGAAGACTCAATGCACTGCAGCTTAAATGCTGAAGTGTGTGAGAAAACATCTGTACGTCAGAAATGCAGGCGAGTAGTTGAGCCAGATGTTTTGATGAATAGCAGCACAGAATCAGTTGTCCTCTGTTTTATCTTGAACATCATGCATCTTTATACGTCGGATGTTTGCCAGTGTTGAAGGAAATTAAAACGTGTCCTCCTCCGGCTCGGCACAATGAACGGTTGCTGTGAGAGTCGCACGTCTAGTTCAGCAAGTAAAGTCCGTCTTACCTAACCGCACTGATAACGAGGTTCGCTGAACGTTCAAACCAACAAGACTGCCTCTTGTTCGCTTTTCATTCCCCTGTTATCTGAGTTTAACCTCCTTTTCTGAGGTGAAGAAGGTGCTTTACTGTGAATGGAATCCACAGACCCCATCAAGGACACACGATATTCCTATTTTGGCTGTCTGGTGGGAGGATGTAACTCCCACCTGCCGGAGCTTGACCGTTTCAAAACAAGCCGCTCTGACCACACAGACACGTACAGACAGGAGTGCAAGCATGTTGGCAGATGTCTCCCACTGCTGGGCATTGATGTCCTTCTGGATCGGGCTCTGTGTGGCCCTGCAGGTCTCACATGGATGGCAGCTGGACCCCACAATGACAGGTGGGGCTTTACACTTTCAGATATCTTGACTTTAATATCTGTGCATTTCCTGGCTGCTATTTTGTTGCTTGTCATTTAAACTTTTGCAAGCGGGACAGAGAACCTGTTTGATGTCATTTGATTTGTTTATTCTCCTACTCAATCAGAAGACACAGTGAAGTTCCACCATGCAACAGGCTCCTCAGACACCGGCGATGGTTCAGAGTCTTTGCCAGCCTTCGCAGTGTCTCATCTTGTCCCTCACATGGCGCCGTGCCTTCTGGGAGACATATCTGCACTGATGCGTGAGGGCTTGGAGAATGACAACGAGCTGACAAACAGCAGTTTGACTTTGTTTGGAATCTGCGCCGCATCTGAGAACACGTCAGGCTCGGTGTTATTGGAGCTGGCGAAGAAAGCAAGCAGAAACCAGAGAGATGGCCTGGAGGTTCTGCATCCAACTGGAGGTAAATAAACTTTTTTTTTTGTACTTGAATGTTATTTTTTCGTGTAACCACGTGTCTTGTTTTCTCAATCAGTGTTTTTGGTTGAGGAACAGGAGAGAGCAGCACTCACATTAATCTTCGGCCTCCCACCATCCCCTTTGCTCAAACTGATCCCTGTCCTGCTCTTGACGTTTGAAAGTCCCGTATCTGAAGGAGACCTTGAAGACATCCTGTTCACTAGTCCGTCTCTCCACCCTCACTCACAGGTAAAGAGAAGCCGGGTTGTGAACAACGAAAGTATGTCCTGAACGTACACCAGCGGTTGGTATGATTTTGTCACATTGTTCCTTTTCTAGGCCACATGCATTTCAGGAGGAACGCAGTACATCCTGCTAACGGGAAAAGCATCAGAGGGCAACGTCCACCAGACGTGGAGCATTTCTATTGAGACAAAATCTCCTGACACGAGTGAGATCTCCTCTCTTGTTTTCATTTATCGTGCCACGTACACGCTCCTCACACATTATGTCTCCTCTTGCCAGAGAAACGAGTGAAAGAACTCTTTATTCCTGGGAAATCAAGAAGTAACAGCATGAATCCATTTCTGCTTTTCACCGGGGGAACAGGAACTGATACCAGGTCGTCTTGTTGTTTCATAATGACATTTTAACCACATTCTAACTGATATCTGCTGAGTTACATTTTTCTCTCCTCACTCCCAGAAATACAAAAGCTCCAGGGTCATGGCAGACGCTCTCCTTCCTCTGTGAGCTGAGGCGCTTCATGTGTGACGTCCTGCCTCAGAACCACGCAGACTCCCCTCCACTAAAGCTGGGCTCCTTAACGTCCCTGCCTCGCCTGACTTTGGGCTTGTCCTCCAGTGAGATCATGCTGGCAGCACTGATCAACTCCTCGGCCCCCACCATCTTCTCTTTCTCCAGCTCCATGTTTCACGTGCACCGAGGAGAGTTGGCCTTGCCTCCTGCCCTGTTAGAAGAGCTCAGGCAGAGGTTGGAGCAGTCTGTGATGAGGATGATGGAGGTATTAAGGGAGGGGGAGGAAGGTCACAGGATCATGATGAGGCTGGAGAGGCTAAAAGGACTCTGTGCATTTCCGAAGGTGGAACTGGCCTCAGGTGACGTGCACAAGAAAACTCCTAAAGAAGCGCTTCTCAACCCTTTTTATTGTCAAACCATCTAACCAAGTGATCAAATATTTACTTCACTCATTACTGAAAGCTTAACTACGTCTTTAAATCTTTTAAGCAAGCCATCACAATCATTCATGGTACATTTAATAATAGCTAAGTATTTCCACCATTCATCCTACATTTTCCTTAACTCATCTATCACTATGATGTAATCGTGATGCGTCTGTCTACTGTTCTACCTAACACAGGAGAAAGCCAATACTGTGCATTTCTTCTGCTGAAGGCCCTGAAGACGGTGGGTCGTGAGATGCAGAGGAAACTGAGGGCCACCAGAGCGGAACCCAACCTGCCGGTGAGGAACAACATCTGTGGGCTGAGGAGCCTCACCGTCTCCCTCGGAAGGCATCTCGTCGGTCCGAACACTGCCAACATCAACAACTGCCACGGCTCCTGCACGTTCCCCTTTGTGAACACCAAGAACCACGCTGTCCTGCTCAACTCCCACATCGAGAGTGGGAACGTGCAGGAACGCGCTCCGTGCTGCGTGCCGGTGGCCTACGAGGCGCTGGAGGTGGTGGACTTGAACCAACATGGGACTTATCTCTCCATTAAACCAGATGTGGTGGCGAAGGAATGCGGCTGCCGCTAACGCTGTGACAACTTACTTTTAATGAAGGGAAAGTGTCCCATAACTGTATTTCATTAACATGTATTTATCACATAGTATCAAGTGTTTTTTCATGTCATATAGAGATATATATATATTTACAGAAATCTGTTAATCATCACAGTGTTTAAGCGGTTAGTTGAAAAATAAAAGGCCCATTTTTTTCACATCTTTATCTATTTCTTTTATTAAGATCACTTTTTGTTCTTTGAATAATTCCCTTGAAATGAGTGTTCCGAACCACATCGATGGCTACAGCTGATAACGATATATGTTCCAATACAGTGGTTATATGTCTAAATCTGTAATAGTTAAAGGTAGATTTGATGAGTTGATTAACATATTTATCTAATGTTCCCATTATTTCTGGATAAGTTATAATATATCAGACAAATGCAGTGGATGTCTCTACAAAACAAACAAGAAATGTTGCTATGACAGCCGGTATGTCTTTAATCATTCACTCATCTCTCTTGCCAAACATCACGCTTTAGTTTTGGGTTTCAGGATTGCTCTGTTGACAATCGGCTTTTTCCTTCTTCTTATTGCTCCGAGTTCTTCAGATCCCCACCAATACATGCAACTGTCCCACAAGGAGGCCTGGAGGCAGACGGGAAGAAACAACACAAACATGAAGGCACAAATATCACACAACCAAAAGAGAATATCTTTATGAATCCACAGTGCCGTTATTGTTAAGGAGACCTTTGACACGCTGTGATTTTCAGTACCGTTCTCTTGTACTTAAAAGGAAACCCACCCTAATATAGAAGTAAGATTCTGTACTATCTTATAGTTCAGTATAAAAGACATTTATGATTATTTCGATCATATAACACGTTATTTTAGTCACATCCTGTTTTATTTCCTGTCTTCTCCTCCCAGACAGCTCACTTCCTGCCTCTGTGTTTTCCACCTGTGGTCGTCTGCCCTGCTCTGATTGGTTTCACCTCTTTCCTGTTACCTGCCTTCCCCAGAGTGTTTAGTCTGACTTCCCTCGTCTTGTTGTCAGTTCGTCTTTCTTGTATGTGTCAAGCGTCCCAGCAGTGTTTTCCTTGTGAGAGCCTTTTGTGTTTGACCTTCGCCTGTCTGTTTGACTCTTTGCCTCTGCTTGTCCCTTGCTAAGTTTGTTTGCCTATAACATGACTGTATTCCCGTGTACCGAACATGTTTCTGGAAATGTAAAGATATTTTATTACAACAGCTCTTTCTCCTGAAGTTTCCTTTCATTAATGTCCATGGAATATTTCCTCAGAAATAAATGAAAATCTCAAATAATTACCTATCTCACACTGTTAAAGAAGCTAAAAAACATATCAAACGATTCAAGATAGACGTTAATAGACAACCTGGCAGCATCCAGACAGACAATACCTGAGTTATTGAACCATCTTGCAGACTTCCAAAGAAAGATGTTAAACCTGTCTGCTCAACAAATGAATCCACAGCATCTAGAAACCAAATAAGACAAAGACTCGATTAAGAAGGAAGACGTCAGGATTATAAACAACATTTAGTTATGAAGCATTAATTGGTGTATCTTGTAAATAATTGAATAAGAGGTCAAATACAAAGATCGACAGTATGTTACATAATACTTCAAAGACGTAGAAACAAGAATACAATTTTCAGTCCAAATGAGATACTGTATAGAGTTGTTTGATATTCTCTTTTTGACTGATTGGATGACTCACCATGTAATTCGTTGATCCCTGAGCTCACAAGCAGTACGGCCACTGCCAGCACTAAGCAGCGGTTCATAGTGAACCCCTTCCATGGGTTTGGAACATCACTCAACTTTTCTATCGACAAAATCCGGTCATATGACACTATAAGAGATAACACAACATAATGAGGTTCCACGTCATGTCAATAAATGAACTCATTTTGGTTGTTTAGGGTGTAGATTAGTCTTACTTATGATGCTTTCAGATGTTTCAAATCTGGTCCTCAAGCTGTGAATCAGAACAAAATAAAATGTTGTCATGCACAGACACAGATGAAAGTCCTTCCAAAATGTATTTACCGGCGCACGGTCTTTCAAAATATCTGTCTGACTGACATAACTTGCCTAAAATAGGTCCCAGCTCCTCGTCACCATCACCAACGTACAATTGTAATTAAAAGAAGCTCACAGTTTTGTTGTTCAATGTATCTCTACAGCATAGAAGAAAGAGCTGTACCTTCTTTAAGCTTTCTTCATGTGTCCCAACCAGTGAGTGTGGTTGTTTCTGTTGGCTTCCTTTCTGCAGGCACCAGGGACAGTGTTATCCACACCCTGCACCATGCTCATTTGCTTCTTGACTGACAGGCACAGATGGGAATTGAAAATGACATTCACAGTGTGCACTGACTCTGCTAAGAGTTTAAATGGTACCAGAATTGGCCTATATTCTACTCTTACGAGAAAGAGACATCTTATTTACACACATCTTGGCATATTGGCCAGGGAGGCCTCCTTCTACTGTTTCTTTCACCACCACTATCCACCTTTGTTAAGTTTCCGCGCCATCAGGCACCGTGATCAGTTGACAGCTCTGCTCCTCTCTTCACCAGAGTGACCAAGACATACGGCCGCAGATTCAAGGAAACAACCAAAAGGTTGATCATGGATCTTTGGTCTAAGGTGTGCAGGTACCAAGTACACTTATGAAGCTCCTTTGCTCAAACATGGTTTTCATTATGGCCAATTAATGCGCAGCACACAAGGTTAATATCAAACCACTCCTCTGGTCCAGATCAGGCGTCTGTTTCCTGTGAGGGGGGTGCTCCTGAGGCGGACGCCTTTCATCCAAGGTAAGTCTGGAGAAAAATCCAGTCCATCTCCTTCCCCAGTCCATCTCCTGTACCAGCGGGGTTAGAGGTGGGCGCAGGTAGTGAAGCTCCAGCGACATCTCCACCCACTTCTCCACAGCTGAAGTGCCCTAGAGCAAGGCACCTCACCCCGGGCACCACTGAGGTGGCAGCCCACCGCTCAGGTGTGTAAGGATGAGTCTGCCTACAGTTTGGAGACTGTAAGATAAGATAAGATAGGTAATATGTCCAACTGATATTATAAATAAGCTACATAAAAACTACGTAGAATCAACCATCCTGGAAACCTTTAAGTCGGCAAACTTCAGGAGTTTGACGGACTGGAGGCGCAGCTGTTGGTGTACAGGGAGAAGAGGAGAGGAGAGCACTGAGGGTCAGGGAGTCAGAGACGTGTCAGACAGGAGGTCTACGATCACCTGTGATCCACCTGAGGTGGAGGAGGACTGGTCCTCTGGTGTGATCAGCTGTGGAGAGGTCTGATCCCCTAATGAAGTGGGGGAGGAGCAGCTGGTGGGTTGGAGATGGTGTCAGGACTGATCCATCACAACATGTGTAAAGTCATCCAGACTACTGGACCAGCAGTCCTGAACACCTCCCAGTCAGTGCAGTACAAGCAGGCCTGAAGTTCTCCCACGTCCTAGCAGCAGGTTTACAGAGGTTCAATCTCCTGTATGCAGGAACCAAATGGATCATGGCATGGTCAGAGGGATCCGGTGCAGGATAGGCACCATTTACTGTGGTGTAACTGGTATTTATTTCAAAACCTAAAACTCTTATTGGTAGCCTACAGTACCTTGAAATTACGAGTCCTAAATAAACTAAACAAAAATGGGAAAGCTGAGGCCACTTGCAGAGATGCAGACTAAACTGATGTGTGCCCAGGGGTGCTGCCACATACTCACCTCAGGTGCCACTCAGCACAAAGACTACCAATGTGACTTGAAACTATTTTCAAAAGTTGAACATCATGCAGGTTAAATTTAAAGTTCTGACAGTCTGCAGACCTCTGTCCCCCATTCAAGGTCCATGTAATATTCCCTGGGGAATTAATGAACAACTTTGTGATCTCGTACCTGTCTTTTTTGAAGAACTGCGTCATATCGTAGCTGACGGTTACGTCACGACGGGGCGGACACGCCCTCCATCAAGTTCTGCAGCCTGCCTGCGCTGATCCATCACAAGGAGGCGAGGAGAGGCAGAGAGAGCCGCTAGTGTTGACGCTGGCCTTATGGTTAAATCTAACCTTCAGACGATTTTGAATAGTCATTGTTTTGTTAGAGAAAAAGAGAGAAACTCATCCGAGATGCCTTTGATTGAACAGTCCAATAATAAACCGGAAAGTGAAAGGTATGGTGGTGCAGTCGTGAAATGTAACGTTAGCTTACTTAGCAAGCTAAGCTAAGTTTAAAAACCGAGGCCTGTGTCACAGGTACGGTGTATTTCCTGGAGTGGCTGGGGCTAGTCCCTGTGTTTCTTGTTTACATAACAGTTGTTTTTCAGTTGTCGTTTCCAGAGCATATTGTTAAAAATGCTTTGTCTGATACATTTTTAACAAACATCTTCACTAAATCAATGTGATTTACATGAGCGTCCTGCCAGTCGTTAACGTTAAGTCACACATTCATCATCATCGCTTAGCTGCAAATTGACACAATCACTGTCATCGCCACCGTTGACAAATGATGCTAATGCTAACATGGAAAACACAGCAGAAATGAGCTACATGCTAAACTATGACGTTTTAAGCAAAATGTGTCGACAAGGCTATTGACAACACTTCGTCCAGCTTCTGAAAAGTTACAATGACTACGTTTTCTGGTTATCATAAAAGTGTTTACTCACCCATATAACGTTACTAATGTTTGAATTGTTAATTGCGTTAGCTAATGGCCAGCGCTAGTTATTTTTGCCTTGTTGCAGATGTTTTCAGGTCGGTGTCAATGAAATCGCAATGTTTCAATTTTATTTTACATCGTATTTTGTAGGGATAAACGGGCCAAACACTGTGTTTATATAACGACACTGTGATGTAATTTTTAAGCTTGCTTGTTGCTAACTATGGCAGCTAGTTGATATGATGGCTGAATCGGTTATTTGAGCTTCATGACTTGTATTTTTCCATTTCGCCCTGGCTCTGAAGCGTCGGCGTTAGCTAGCGGTGGCGTGAAGACACCTTGTCTCGCAACGAAGGATTAGATTACGTTAACCAGTCGGGTTACTATCGGACAATTAATCGAGTTAGCGTAAGTTGTCAGCACTTAAAAACATTATAACCCATTGTGGATTTCCAGCAAATTATTTTAGTTTTGCAGTTTCACCTCTAAACAGGACTGGTACTGACAGAACAGTGGCGTGAGATACCTTTTTTCGCAGGTGCGTTTTTTTTTTTACCTCGATCTTGTCCCGACAAGATTTTGGTCGAGGTTGTTTTTCTGGTTCCACATTGTTGTGAAGGATACTGAGGAAATTTCCACTGCACTTCGAAGGGGGTCGGTATAGGGAGCTTTCAGTCAAGTGATGACATAGAAGCTATTCCATGATCAGCTTATTTACTGTTATGCATCACTTTAGTGAGAGATACTTATTTTATCTCTTTAAACCACAGCCTATTTAAAAATAGCAGGTGCCCCTTTAAACAAATTCATTGACGGCAACTGATACTGTGATCTACTGGGAGATGAGGCTGGTGTGATACCTACATTTTCCCATCATAATATTAATTTAATTTATTATCCCCGCAGAGATCAGTGGTCCTTTGGTTAAGCCTCATATTATATTCTTACACGGCAACGTTGGTCTTGCACAAGCAGAAGCTAAAGAGCCACATATGACTCAAACAACTACTTGGTGTGTCAATGCGTGTTGCTGCATGTTGTTGGTGTAGAGATTTAAGGGAATGCTGTTAACTGACTGTGGAAGTTTATTGAAAGCCGTGTGCTCTAGGTTAGGAGGAAGAGATGTAGGTTTTGTGAAGAGCTGGTTATTGGATGTTTCAAATAATCTACTAGTAGCAGAACTTTTGTGTTTCAGTTTAAAATCACCAACATTGCCAAGCAATATGTTGGATACTATGTATTGCCTCGGTTAGCCCAAGCCGATGAAGTGACAATGGTTCTCATTTGGGTTTCACACATCTGCTCCACATATAGCAAAGCAGTGGCATTTGCGTAAGTGTGGATCTGTGAGTGTCATAGTATTGCGTAGCTGTGGCAGCACTGCTGCTAATGGGATTTGTTCCCATAAGCTTTGAGAAAATGCCTACTCCCCAACACTGCTAATGTATGCAGCTGCACACACACACACACATCTGTGCAAGCAAGCTAGGTTTATTCCTCAGAACTCGCCTTGACTGGGCTCTGAATTAAAATGGTGGGTCTCCCTCTAAACTGGTGTTTGTCCTTGGCTTTCGCAAAACTGACGCAACATAGTTCTGGTCTCGTGACAAACCGAGCTAATCTAGAGAAACCAAGTCCTACTAATCTGGTAGTTAATGAATGTAACTCCTCTCTTAATACATTCTATCTTTGTGAGATGAAACTAAGGATTTGAAGATTTGTAAAGAATATTCTAAATGTTTGTGCCCATGTTGGTGATAGTTACTGATTAAACTCTGCTCCCAACCTTATTGTTTTTTTTGACTCACTTCCTCTCTTAGAAAATGTTTTACTGTCATTTCTGAGATGAATTACTCAACAGTATAATGTGTGGAAAGCCTGCTGTTTATATTGAGAGTTTGGTTAGTGTTTGGTATCAGAACCCCAAGTGAATACCTCGCTTATAATGGCTCCATCGGTCTGTGTTTTTGTTTCGTCCTCCAGTATCTCCAGTCCCAGGAGGTGCTCCCGCTCTTGCAGTAACCCGTGTCCGGGGCCTCTGTGGTGCTCCTGATGCCCCTCACCCACCCCTGAAGATCCCAGGTGGGCGAGGGAATGACCAGCGGGATCGCAATCTTTCAGCTAAGCTATTCTACTCTGTAAGTTAATCCACCTACAGAATTTACAGCAGCTTGATGTCTTCTTTTAGCAGAACCTGTGTTTCTATTTTTGACTGGGGCGGCTGGAGGAAATGCTGTGGTGACTTGCTTGGTTTAACAGTGCAGAGAGGCAAACGCATTTGTTTGCACTGCAGCTTCTTGTATCACTCTGAATTTTTAAATATTTATGTGATATCACTGCAGATTGCTATTTTTCCCAACATCTGAATGTAACTGTAAGGTGACGGTGTTATCAGACTACATGAATACAGACGACACATTTCTAGCATCCAGCCTGAATATCAACATCTATAATGACAAATCAGTGTCTTTACCCCGTGAAGACTGACATAATTAAAGACCAGAGTAATCTGTCACTTCCTCATAGACTGTATATTCAGCTTATATCTGCAGGCCAGTATGTAATCAATAGTGAGAAAGAAGAGATGCGCTGCAGTTGCTGCTTCTGGGTGGAACAATGACAAACAGGACACAGTGGCAACAGTACCCCTTTGTTTTTTACTTTTCCTCAAGGGAGTCCCGTACCGTGAACATTTTTGATTAGAAATAGTGGAGGCATTTAAACAACCTGGTGAGTAACTGGTGGGTTATGTTAGGTTATCATTCCCAGGTTGTACTAGCACAGGCGATTATGGTCGACAGTTTTGTTAGGGACGATAATTCTGGGTTATACTTTCAGTGTCGCCACTCTCGGCTGAAGCATTGCAGAAATTAATGGACTCTGATCCGACATGGTAACCATTTGTGAAAGACGGAAGTGTTGTGTAATGTGATACGAGCATGAGAGATATCAGCACGCTCTGCTGGCCATAATACAAAAACAAAGTTTGTTTGATAATGATCAGGTAGCAATGTGCTGACTCTTGGTAACCAGAAACCTACCACAACCTTGAGGGTTTCTGAGTAAAGTATCATCCTCTCAAAGACCCTGACCTTAATATGCTTTTCATTATCACATGTTCAGGCATTTTGCCTAGCTGCAGTCATTGTTTATTTGACCTGGATTAATATTAAATCAGAAAATGCCTCAGAACTCAGAATTCTTTTGCTGAACAATTGTTGCCACTCTTGTCTCACACTTACCTCTTTGTTTTCTAGGATGCTCAGTTGCTTGTTCTTGAGGAGCCTCCACCTGCCAACAGCAGAGTACGTTTCTTGCTCTTTGAGCCCCGTTCCTCTGAAAGCAAGCACTGTGTCTGGAGGGCAGCGCTGAAAGGAGGCAACCTTTATGTTGAAATCCCCCCCGGAGCTTTGCCCGAGGGCAGCAAAGACAGGTCAGTAGGCAAAAGTTCCATGTCCATGTAATTAAGTGATTCAAAGAAATTGAAGGTGAATTATCAATTTAGGACATTTGTAATTTATACTGCAACCATTTTGCGGGTATCAGCTCTATTGTTCTCGCTAAACACTGCACTGAATACAATCATGTTGGTCCCTATGAGTCATTTCAAATCCACATATATTTGGAATAGGGCGCAGGTCCAGGTCAAGATCATTCTTTAAATATATGTAAATCATTGATTTGTAAAAGATGATTGATTGACCAACTAAGTGACTCAAGTCAAACTTCAGGCCTCAAACCTTTGATCCATTGTACCCTGAAGATCTGCTCCTGTGATGTCATGATATTTATTTTCCTCCGAACGTCATCATCATCCATCATTAAATAAACTAACATGTTTTGTTTGCTTTGTTTCTTCACAGTTTTGCTCTCCTGTTGGAATTTGCAGAAGAGCAGCTGCAGGGTGATCACGTGTTCATCTGTTTCCACAAGAGCCGTGACGATAGAGGTGAGACTTGTGTGATATAAAAGCTCTGGGCCAATTTGCATATTTGAGTCTAAAGTTAAGCTTGTGGGATATAGAAAAGGGTGGAATGCACTTAATCTGCATTCACACATATTATTTTTTTCAAAGAGAAACGAATGCATGTAAGCTTGAGGGCCATTTATACTTTAGTTTGAAGGTTGTCTTAGCTTTTTGGTATTAAAGTCAAATGTTTTTTTCCTTAGCATCCATGCTGCGCACATTCAGTTTCCTGGGCTTTGAGATTGTGAGACCGGGTCATCCCCTCGTCCCCGCCCGCCCTGACGCTTTCTTCATGGCTTACAGCATCGAGCGAGACTCCTCTGACGATGATTAAATGACGCTGAGCAGTTACAAATGTTTGTTGTTCTCTTTTGATCCATACCCATACGTTTATGATTTTTAGACTTGAATATGTTATCCAACATCAGTATGTTTATTTTCCCTACTATGTGCTGTCTTTCACTTGGGTAACATGTTAATATACCAGGAATGTATAGCAAGTGCCCTCATAACATCTGGGCAATGCGTCCTTGCCACTGTATTACTTCCCGTGATGTCTAGTGATTCGCCCTCCCTGAACAACCCAACAATCATCTGCACAGTCTGATATTTATGATAAATTTGGAATCATCTTACTCATGTAAGTAGATGAGTTTTCATGGTAGTTATCAGTTGATTCTCCTGTTTATATAGATTTTTAATGTGTGCATGATAATTATTCGTTGCTTTGATTCACTTGATAGAAAATCTGCATGTTGTAACTGTATGAAATAAAAGTACTCACCTTACAGTGACCTGTGTTCTTGTCATAGAAAGCCAGCTGGGACAATGTATCCTGATGAAACCTAAACACAACTATAGCACAACAACTTATAGAACAACTATACCATTAAAGTTAGTGCTAGGTGTGTTCATCACTTTAACAGATGGGTTTTCGGCTGTTTGCGGGGGAAACAAATTGACACTGATCATTTGTTTGGGTTTTTCTCCTTGGAATCTAAATGCAATAGTTTAAAATTCTTAAGTTGAATTGAACTGATGAATATGCATATTTTAATAAATATAAATCCTAGACACTAAATATCACCTACTTCCCTGAAAGGCCTGTTCTTATATATTAACTGAAAGTCCACACTTACACTAGTTCATAACTATATACCACCGGTCAGCCATAACATTCTGACCACCTGCCTAATATTGTGGGTCCCCCTTTTGCAGCCAAACAGCTCTGACCCGTCGAGGCATTGACTCCACTAGACCTCTGAAGGTGTGCTGTGGTATCTGGCACCAATACGTTTGCACCTGATCCTTCAAGTCCTGTAAGTTGCGGGACGGGGCCTCCATGGATCGGTCTTGTCTCTCCAGCACATCCCTCAGACTAAGTGGATTGAGATCTGGGGAATTTGGAGGCCAAGTCAACACCTTGAACCATTTTTGCAGTGTGGCAGGGTGCATTATCCTGCTGAAAGAGGCCACTGCCTTTAGGGAATACCGTTTCCATGAAGGGTACTCGATCTGCAACAACGTTTAGGTAGGTGGTGCGTTTCAAAGTAACATCCACATGAAATGCATGACCCAATGTTTTCGAATAGAAGATTGCCCAAAGCATCACACTGCCACCGCCAGCTTGCCTTCTTCCCATAGTGCATCCTGGTGCCATGTCTTCCCCAGGTAAGCAATGCACACGCACCTGGACATACACATGATGTAAAAGAAAACATGATTCACCAGACCAGGCCACCTTCTTCCATTGCTCCGTGGTCCAGTCCTTACGCTTGGCCATTTGTCCTGCTTCCAACACAGGAACTTTTAGGACAAAGTGTTCACTTGCTGCCTAACAAACCCCCCCACTGACAGGTGCCACTGTAACGAGATAATCAATGTTCTGGCTGATCGGTGTATGCATACCATGTATACTTTTACATACACCTCCTACAATTAAATGCATTGCAGGTAATACATTAATATTTGTCAGAGCAGACTTGAATGGAAGGTGACTTCATGCCATTTTCACATTTTGAGTAGTATGAACAAGATGAACAGGAAAACCAGAAATAGACTCAGCAGCATTGGAAGCAAAACTTTGTGGTGTATTTGACATCAATGGAATAATACAGTGTGACAATTAACTGGCTTTGACGTATGTTGTTGTTTTGTCAATTTGTCGTCATGTCAAAATAATTCATTAAATGATCACACAATCAGTCCACATCCAGGGTGAGACAAAGCTGACTGCTTACACTTGCAACTGTATCAGGGTCAGCGAATGACAGGTATTGCATGCACACACAGTCCTCCCAGTCCAGAGTGGACTGGTCCTGGATCAGCCCCCTTTCCGCCAACTTCATCACCAGTAAGGCTCGCTTGAGTGTCAGCCAGTTGTGTGCAGTGGTTGTGGAGCTCCTGCGATTAAAAAGAGGGACACCTGGACCCCAGAGGAGCACCTGAAGCATGGTTACCATGTCTGCCATCTCAGGTCTGCTGTTCTCATGCGTGAGCAGTGAGGCAAGATGAAGAAGCCCCCTTCGATATGGAGACAGAGTTGTAGCTGAGCTCAGAGATGTGGAGCTCTCTTGTGGAACCAAGCAGTATTGAATTAACTCTCCAATCTGGGACTTGATGAATGTGGGGGGTACTGATGATAGTGGGGTTAACACTACACGAGGGGAACCATGTGTCATCCACAAAGTCTGAATCCTGCTTTTTTTTTCAGTCTTTCCAGACTCCATTTTCTGGTTTGATTTGTCTCTCCCTTCGCCATTTGCTCCCGCTGTCTCCTTACTGGGCCACACGAGAAAAATTCCCTGAGGCCTGAGCTCAGCTGCAGAGGCACAGATGTGGTACAGATGGTGAGACCCTATTAATATCTGCAGCAACAGAAAACACACCTGCCTGTCATAAACAAAGCAGTCTGCGATCCGCAACAAGCTGCTGTCCTCAATAAAGTCCTCTAGAGTGGCGCCTGGCAGGTCTCTGTTAACACTCACAGCATGTCCTCTCAGCAGTAAAGACTGAACTGTGGGCAGATTGACCTTCATTAGATCATTGGCACACTCGCTGCTGCATCCACCTGGTTGTTTAGCATCACTGCAGTCACTTTTTGAAGGACGAGGCGGACTTGGAAAAGAGGCAATCACGTCTTGCACGTTGACATGCGACGGCTGGTTTTTGGTGGGAACTGAGGGAGCGTCATCAGTGTGTTTGTGTACCTGGACAGAAAGAATGAAGGTGCAGCCAGGGTCAGTTAGAAGCTGAATATATGTAATCTGGATTACAGTCTTTTGATTAGGGCTTTAAAATAAGACAATTTTAAAGCTATGAAACTGTTTTTCATGATAACCAATGCTATTAATTTCATGAAACACACTTATACTATACTATACTATACTATACTATACTATACTATACCATACCATACCATACCATACCATACCATACCATACCATACCATACCATACCATACCATACCATACCATACCATACTATACTATACTATACTATACTATACTATTACTGCTTTTGTAAGGGTTATTTGATTTGACCAACTACAAATGCTGAATATGGAAAATAATTTTACTTGAAAATATTTTGAGATGTCGAAAGAGAAAAAAGAATATTTCTGGAATGCAATTGTATGTAGCTGTATTCCATGTTTAAGCATACGATGCACCATTACAATGTTTCTGGGTCTAATGCAGAAGGAGTTTCCCTTGCGGGACTAATAAAAGAACTAAAAAAAAAAAATTAAATAAGAATCACACAAATGGCCATGCACTCTTAAAGGTGCTGACTGCATTTCAAAAATAATCTGACCCAGCCCAGTGTGCAGGACCGCAACAACATTTAGTTTGAAATATTAAAAATATATTCTCGTTGCAAGTGTGAGAATGAGGACAGTTAAGAGGAAGTGTTTTCTGATACCGCAAATCGGTAACAGCTGCCAGCGTTGATAAGGATCCTGTTTGTGGTACTGGCTGCTGACATTTATGCAACTTGGTGTTGCACACATTTCAAGTGCAATAAGATATAACTAAGGGATCACAGTAGAACACAGCATACATCGTTTTTCACCCTTATGTATGCATAAAGATATTGTACTTAATGATGAGATGAAAAGACATGTGACGTTGTTACCTTTAAAGCCAGCACCCTCCCTGGGAGTTTGGGACTGTGCACACTGTAGACAACATTGTCTCCAATCTGCTTTGGCTCACTGCCCTCACAGAGCAGGAAATCCTCAGGCTGGTATGACCTGACTTCTCTCCCAGTGGCGTCTCCTAGCACCAGGACCCCTGCCTCCATAATCTGTGCCATATCTCTTAGTAAGAGTAGCTGACGCTGCTGAATCCCCTGGGAAACAACTTTGCGTTCATCAAAATTACTGAAGAGATAAGTCAGGCGTTCGTCTGGGGTGTCGAAGGACAGCTGGGAGAGGGACAGCGAGAGGGCCGAGCTTCTTCTCAACTGTCCAAACTCTTCTGTCTCCTCATGGTAGTTGTCGGCTCTGGGTGCCAGCATGTAAAGAGGGTTGTCAAAGTTTTGAGAGTGGTTTTGAGGCAGAGGAGAAAGAGGAGGCGCATTGGTGCCAGGGAGGGAGAGGTAGCGGGCGGACTTCTTCTTTGGGACAGGCGGCGGGGTGCCTTCGGAGAAAAACCTTACTGGGAGTCGGGACTGATCTGAGCATAACAGGGAGAGAGAGTTAGGTGAAGCTGAAACAGTAAGCACGAGTAATGAAGCAGCAACATTCTGGTCACAGCATCTTTAGAACAATCAGAGGAGTCTGCATCCATAGTGCAGTAACATTTCCCAAAGATCAGCATCGAGTATGAGCTGTTTGCCAGACTGAACACTCTGAAAAGGTCATTGTGACAAATCCAAATATCCTTTTTTAATAGAGTTTAAGAGGGTTATTTCCTCTTTTTCTTTTCACATGGGAAAGACGAACTAAGAAAAAAAGTTTCCCCTTTACACTGAACTGTGAAACAAGACATTCACCTGAAATATACATTTCCTCTTTATGTTTTTTCAATGCCATTTGGTTTATGTGTACACAGGAAAACCACTGCTCTACCGTCTCCAATTCATCACTTAGGAAACCCACCGTAATGCTGGTGAATGGGGCACTGGGCTGCTTGGCAGTCACTGGGTTCAGCGAAGACATCGTTGTAATTGTAGTTTGAATGCTGGAGTCCAACAGGGCTGAGCAGGTCACAGTCAGAACCCACACTGGAGCTCCTGAAGGACGGACTTCTGTGTAAGAAAGTAGAAACTGTTCGAGCCACCGTGGGAAGGCCGGCCTCCTACTTCTAATACCTCTAACACAGTGAACCCCAGTAAGACCTTTAACAGAATAATCCTAAGAGACAAAGAACATAGTTTGGTTGTTGGTCCTACCTGTGCTGTTTGACAGGCAGTGCTGGTGGATGTTCATCCACCCTGCCGGCAGACGCCATCAGTGATCTGCAAAGTTAAAAAGCTGCAGCTCCACCTGTGTCACAGCGTTCATCTGACTCACGGTCTCTCCGAAAGACTTCAGCTTCCTGCTTGTGTCAGTTACACCCACCGTCACTTTCTCATTCTCTCTCATTTGTGTAGTCGCATGTTTCAGAATGTTTTTTTTTTCCTCATATGTTTGCCCTGCACCGCTAACGTTTTCCTGAATTGTTTTTATTCACAGTTTGAAGTTCGAACAGGAAGAATAGTGTCTTTTTCTGAGGGCAAAACATTTCTCTGAGCTCGCCTCAATTTGACAGCTTGATAGACCTCGGGAGGCGCAGAAGCCTCTGCAATTTGCACCAGTTTCTCTTTCTTTCGCTCATTTGGAACTGCAGTTGCCATGTGTGGTCTCAGCATGAACTTCTCTATTTTAGACGATGTGGTTTTAGCTTTAACCGTTGCAATGTCCTCCTGCGGGGTCAGTGCAAAGATCCCACTCGTACGTAGTAGCTTTTGCTTTCACTGGCTTTAAAGCATTTGTAAAACATTTGCAAAAAACACACTGATGCTCACTTATTTGTTTTATGTCACAAAATGTATTAGACAACTTCTTTCGGGAAAATCATTCTGTGTGTTCCATAAATTATCAGTTCTCAGAGGGAGAATTGCACACTGATAAATATCAAAGCTGTCTACTGGTGAGATACGCTGTGCCGGGTTTTTTAAGTCTTTTATAATAATCATCATCATCTTCCTCGTTGTGCACAGAAGGCTTGTTTGCTGGGAGGTAGAGGTCAGTTTAGCTCAGAAACAATTCAATAGAGCACATTTGCTGGCCAGTTGTCTGTAATCAGCCTCCTTCATAGAACTGTCTGTGAATTAGAAATATGGATGCATATTTAGATTTCCTTATTTGCATTATCGTTGAAGTTCAAATGTTTTCTGCACATTCTGCACAAGGCCAGTTTGAGAGTAGTTTTGATGCCAAAGAACCAGGATATTGTTGATCCCACCGCAGGGTTTGTTCCACATGAGTGCAGTTATTTACAACCAAACCACACCGACAGGGACGTGCAGAAAACCACATCCTTCAAACTGCGAAACATAAACTCTTCGAACTCAGATTATTAGGACACATTTTTAAAGTGGACTGTGCATTCAAAGTGAAATATTATGTTTCACTGTTTAACTCAAAACCAAAATACATAATTGAACCCTCTCTTATGAAGGATAACAAAGATGTTTGTATTACACACCGAGTCCTCCAACACCAATGACCATATAAGTCGTTTGTTCCGTCCCCAGATACAAAACATGACCGTGACACATGAGGTCATTTCCTTTGTGCCCCATGTTACAAATCAAGGTTGAAAAACAATGATGATGTATCATTGCTCTGGTTAAGGTCTTGTTTTGTTGATGTACAGAAACCCTTGGTTAGGGTCAGAGAAAGGTCATGGTTTGGGCTCACATCAACACATCTGTCCAAATTCCAGTGTTTGTGTGACCCAGCCCCTTTCTCACTATATATTGACGTTACATGATTTCCCTCTACTGTGTGGTCATAATTACTGATTCCTGGGAGGTCAGACTCAGATTACAAAATAAACATGTGGCGATTCTTATCCATAGCGAATCCCATCAGGATTATATAATAAGAGATAAAAGCTCTTATGCAGTTGTAGTCTTTTGGCTTTTTTTAACTGTTTAGCATTTTAGTTCAGTGTGCTAACGTACTAACAACAGAAGCATTCACAGGA
>CAAKHC010001480.1:1677-16412 GCA_901007825.1 Macroramphosus scolopax
ATGTACTCTGGGGAGGTGCGGGTCCTGTGTACTCGTAAGGAGCGACTGAAATAAAAATGAAGATATTTAAAATCGAAGATAACTCGGCAAAAGGTTGTCAGCGATCATAAATTAAACACAAACAGAAGTGGAGAACGTTTGTCACAGTATAAAGCACTTTAAGATCCGGGACCCGGCTCTTGCTCGAGCAGCATTTGTTCACTTGCGCTTAGGTTTTGAGAAGCAAAGCAGAACTGAAATATGAAGAAACAGGAAGTTCTTCAAAAACTAGACTGAGTAGTTTTAATGCTATTTAGGCTGTTCAACACTGCAGCACTCATTCAGCAGGGAACATAAAATGGGTGTAGCTTCCCTCTGACTTCTCAAGGTCTCGGCTCTGTCACATTCCTGTCATTGTGGAACAAGTTAGCACTAGAAAGACCGCCCAAGGGATTCTCTCAGAACAAGTTTAAAGCAGGAACAAAGCTTCCTCCATTTTGGAGGCCAAACCACACCTTGAATAAGCCCTTTCAAACACCACTGACTCAGTACTCAGAAAACCGTTTCCTCAAAGTCACACCAAGTCTTGATAAATAACAGCAAGGCTTCACTGACTTTCCACATTTCATACACATGTATATATATATGTATATATTTTGTTGAATTGAAGATTTTGCACTTCAAAGTTTCACCACCTCCTCATGACATCTCCTGCCAGGCACCCAGATCACAAAGACAATGTACACTGAAACAGCGTAAGTCAATCCGGCTGTATTCAGTGTGAGAGCTACTCACCATGTTGCTTCTGATGTGTGAAGGAAACAGCAGCAGAGAAAAAATGGCAGCAGCAGTCAAAATGCTGAAGGGTCATAAGGAAGGAGAGCAGGTTGGCTGCTGGAGGAGGAGCTGTGGTAAACGAGCACACCTCCAGAAGTAGGCCCTCCCCCACCTCTTCCCAGGTGTGACAGAGCTTCAGCTACAACTTCAACGTTTCCATTTAATCATTTTACATTTGAAGCCTAAATCACAATTGACAGGAGCGGTTCATTATCCGTCACAGGGTTTATATTTCTTTTGCCCTCTCCATCCTTTAGTCGTTTGGCAGAGTTTCTTCCCTTTTCAGTGAAACTCAGGTGAGCTGAGCGAGTCACGGGCGGGAGCAGCACATGATACCCTTATATGGAGAACAAACCTGTCCACATTTTTAACTCATCTGCTGCTGAGATGCAGCTTAGTGACCTTATATGGTAAAAAGCAAGATGAGTGCACTGATATGTCACAAGTGTTTAACCATCTACCTGCAGAAAGTCAGTTTCATTACATTCCATTGGTCATTGTCAGCACTCATGTCGTGCAAAAAACAAACCTGGTGAAGGCAATCCTACTTTGAAGACAGCAGACATTACACATATTTATACCTTATGCGGATCAACTCAGATGATATGAAACTCAACTGTACTACAAACAGTTTATTTATCCTCAAACCTTCTTCATTGTCTTGCTCAGGGAAACTTTGAGACAGGGAATCGAACTGGTCACAGTGGGATTACAGGACAGCCGCTCTGTCTCCTGAGCTGTGCTTCCCATTAGAGTGGTGAACACGACAAGTCTCATCAGTTAGAGATGAGATGGGGCTTGTCCTCCAAACTATGTGCAATATAGAGAGAGCCTTGTATACTTGGAAGAAGCTTTTGGGAATCTGCTGTCGATGGCGGGTTTCAAACCCGGACCAGCAGATGTCACTTGGCCTTCCTGCTTCCTGCTAACTTTTCTAGCATCTCCTTTTTATATTGCTGTTTCTTTCCTGAAATCTTTCTTTGCTGGCTTTTCCTTTCACAAAACGTTTGTCAGATCCACACAACTTAATGTTAACTTAAATAGTCGTCATAAACACAAACTTTGTATTAAATGGAACTTAAACTGTGTTGGTTTATCTGTTAGTTATTAGTTAATTATGAACTATCATTTGATGTTTGTATTCCAGATCTGTTTCTGTGCTGGGTTCAGGGCAGCTGCTAGTTGGTAGTATATTAGATTGATGTACAAGGTATTTTAATGTTGTGGTGTTTTCCATTGGAGCAGTTTGTATTTCAATGTTTCGGTAATAAAGTGTTGTGAAGCTTTGTTAATATTTGTGTCCCTGCAGAGCTTCAGTTTTTTTGGAGTTTATTTGGAGCAAACAAAGATGGGAAGGACTAGTTTTCTTAATTTGTTTGTTTTGTCTATTTATCCATCTGCTTGTTTCCCCCGGCAGTCATCAGACTACTTTACTCCAGTTTGAATCCCGCTCTGAAAGTGTGACTGGTTATCATCTGTTTGTAGTGAGGAGAATCACGAGTGGAATTTAAATCACTTAGTGTGAACAACTTATTGATGGCAGTGTGTTGGTGGGCGGCTCCTGCTCTGTTTGTTACAGTTGAAGGAACGGAAGTCGACTGTGGGGAGGTTAAGGTGGCCGAAGATAGATTGTAAAGTTGAACTTCTGTCATAAAACTCTTTATTCTTCAACACTTCTGGTTTGTAACAAGTCTACATTCCAGGAGTTGCAAAAACAATGACGTGGTCTCACCTAAACTCACACACGCGCAGGTTTTAGCAGTCACGTGAGGCTTTTAAAGTATACAATTATAATCGTTATCTTTAAATCACACGGTTTTACTTATCACAACAGTTTATTTCTGATGGAGAAAAAGATCCAGGCCGCCTCTGAGACTTCCTCCGAGCGAGAGGAGCCTCGCGACTGATCCGAGCCTGAATGTTGACACGTCACAGGTTGACACGTCACAGGTTACATCACACGGCTGCGTTGCAAGTGCTGAAAGAAAGAAAGTCGCCACACGTCGCCTCATTTCCAGAGCAAATTGTAGCCAACAGCAACTGTAGAAAGAAGCAGACGGGGGGAAAATAAACCTTGAACCACACCGAGCAGGAAACGGCTGCATCGCTGCGATGTGAGAAGAAAACTTCTCGCTGCTTCAAGCTCAGCAGCAGGTTCGGTAGCTGATGTCAAAGTTATAGGAACTCTGCCACCTGCTGGTCAACTTCAGGTACTGAACCAGTCATTCGCCTCTGTGTTATGAAACCACATCAGCTGGACTGTAAAGCTCAGCAGAGACCGAGCCTGCCTCATACAGGTTTGGGTTGGACTAGGAAATAACTAATAACCCCTCTGTTGTCCTGCACTTGGCTCTAGTTTCATCTGCTCTTTCTCTTCTGTAATAGGGCGCGGCCATTTATTCTTTCTTGTTAAATGGTGTGTTGATAATCATGCTATTCAAAATATTGCCTTCACAATAAAAGCGAGTGACACAAAGGTGGTTTAAAAAAAATAAAAGCTTCAAAGTTATTTTAAGGTAATTCAAGCTACACTGGGCGGATGCCTTTGTGTGGTCATGATTGATCTGACTCGTAGTTATGTGTGCCATAAATCATGGGTACGCCTGTGAATTGTTATGAGTTTAGAGAGAGACGACAACAGGTTATCATGTACACAGAACAAGGTTGGTCCAAACCCTTTTCCATAGGACAGGCAGGAGGCCACACAGAGCTAATGGCAGCATGTCCAAAATCTGCCTACCAACACCTATAACATTAAATAAAGTTCTGGATCTATAAAGGAGGTAATGAGCTGTCAAACCTTTCTTAGCTTCACAGTAATGAGACAGACTCCATCTTGAGTCTGCACAGTGGTGATCAGGGGAGCGAAGGGTATCGAGGTCCTGTCCAACTTAATTGCAAGTGATCGATTTTCTGCACATCTCGTTTTTAGGGTCTGACACAGAAAACCATGAGTCCGGAAAATCGGTATTAGTTTCTTGTTCACAATTCGTAGATAGAAGTACTTTGACCTCTTTTTTTTAAAGCATCAAATAACCAAATAAAAGCAATCTTTACAAAATACACTCTTTTATATCCATCATTTTTGAAAGGAGTGCATTAATATGCTTTTAATTTGGGTCATGGAGGGGGCGTTTGAATTATACTGCAGCATATATATATACTAGGTTATTCCAAGACAATACAACAATAAACAACAAGGAAAAAGACCACAGACAAGTACCAACCTATTCATGTACCATTGTATTTATAGGAGCTTTAAACGGAGCAAAGAGATCAAGTCCCTCAGTTTCAAGTCATTTTTGGAGGTTTTTGCTCTCAGTCAGTTCGGCCATTTAACTTGGGACAGACAATATTGTTCTCTTCTAACCCCTGACATGATTAACTCTAATGTCTAGTGAATATATAACAACCTGATTCTCCTTTGTGATAGATTTGAGATTTATTGATAAATGAAAACAAATTATGAATCTACTGATTCATTTGTACACAAACAGGGAAACAAACAAAAAGGAAATATTCAGCTCTGATGGCTGGTGAGGGGGAATTCATCCTCTCTCAACACCCGGGGCTCCTCTACAACATCGACAGCTCCAGCCACTGTGGATGAAAAGACGAGTACCGGTTAAAACTTGATTCCTAAACAAACACTTCTGATGTCATTATCACAGGCAGCCTCTCACCTCCAGGAAACCCAGCTCTATCTGACCGGACCCGTCTTTGTCCAGGGTCTTGAAGATGTCTGTTGTAAATGAACGTCAACATCAGAACTCTACATACTGTCTGTACGACACAGATATGATCCCAGAAATACTCACTGAAGAGTGACTCTAAACGGATCAGGCAGCACACGAAGTTGTCAAAGTCGATGGTGAGGCCGGGGTCACTGTAGCGAGCCACGATTATCTGATGCAGCGGGTTGTTCAGAGAGAAACCTGCCGAAGTGCAACATGGTGAGCTGACAGGAAACAGCACACAAAGCACGAAAAATCTCGTTGCAGTGCATTGATTATTCTTAAGTCGAACCATTATCCTCTAACTTAGAGGCTGGAGGGGTGTAGAGAAACATGCATACCACCTAAATACAACACATATTTGAATTGGACTTCTCACCAGCAGCCTCCACCGCCGAGCGCATCTCTGAAGCGCTCATACATCCACTTTGGTCTGCGTCTCTATCTCTGTAAAGATCCTAACAGAGAGCCCAGCAAGTTATTATAAGCTATCACCTTTCTTGTATTTATTGTTGTATGCACGCGAAATAAATGTGAATAAAAAGGAATACCAGGAACTTCTCGATCTTCGTCCACAGGATCTTAAATTCTACCAATCCCAGTTTGCCGCTTCCATCTTTCTTTGAAGAGAAAGTCAAAGATGATTGTAACGTGCTCCACGCAGAGGAATGTGCACCAGGTTTGGGCAAAGTGATCAGATGTGACAAATTATGTATCTAACTGCAGCTGTTTTTCTTTTGGAAAGCCAAATTGCAATGACGAGAAAGAACCCAAAGGATACGTCGAGCAGATTGACCATGTTGCGGCAGGTATCCAGGCTGAACCCGTCGGTTTTGACGTCGTCTCCTGGGAGTGAAACAGGGATTAATTGCTCTGAACGTCAGCTGCAAATATTTTCATTTACTGAACTTGGAAGAGAAGAAACAATTAATTTCTCTTACGCCTCGCCACCACTCGGTTGAGGATTTTTTTCAGCTCGAATGCAGAAATCTCCACATCCTTAAAAGAATTAAAAAAAAAATACTTTATAGATCATAAACGGTTGAACTGAAACCACAAGATCAAATCTTTGGAATACTAACATGTCCAGCAAGCTGTCCAAACAATCTCTTGAATCTGTCGCTGATATCGTCTTCATCAATATCGATCTAGAGGTGATGGAGGAACCTTGTTATTAGTCTTACTGTAAATATTAGAATTAGTGTGTGATAATCAAAGGTATGACTTCACCTGTTCAACATGGGAGTCAACAGGATCGTCGATTTCCCTAAAAGCAGCAACAGGTCACAGTCATATGATCTATCTGGATGCTATAATAATTCATTCCATACCATTTGTCGTTATTGCACTGATGTACGTACTGGAAGTCGGCCTGCTTCTCAGAGAACACTCGCACGTAGAAGTCTCCGTTCTTGTTGGGCTCGAAGGTAGAAGGAATAATGAGGTATTCCCCAGGGGGCAGACAGAAGTGGTTGCACACTTCTCGCAGGTTGATGAAGGTCTCGGAGCGTGCAGCTGAAGCGTTGCGCAGGAAGAAGTTTTTCTTCAGGTGCACTTGCCTGACGCCAGAGTACTAGAGGAAGACGATGTACGATCACATAAGGGCACCTTACTGTTTTATATTGTTTTGATATCTGCAACAAGTTCTGCTTCTGTGCACACGTACCTCCTCAGGTAGCTAGGAAA
The DNA here is from genome assembly GCA_901007825.1 of Macroramphosus scolopax. Lineage (NCBI taxonomy): Eukaryota > Metazoa > Chordata > Actinopteri > Syngnathiformes > Centriscidae > Macroramphosus > Macroramphosus scolopax. The sequence goes on from CAAKHC010001480.1 coordinate 7,914, forward strand.
GGACAAAAACAAATGAAATGTATGATTAGGTACAAACCTGCTGTAGATTACTGTCACTTCCACTGGCATCTTAAAGGCGCCTCCTTACCTCATAGATGGCAAAGCCGATAGTCTCCGTGTCCTCCCCCATTTTCCTCCTGCGCCGCTTGTTCTTCTGCATTAAGCCCACAATGAAGGTGCAGCCCTCCTCTTCGTCATTTGGGTCGTCATCCACTTCCTCCAGCTTTATGACAAACTGAGGATTCATCCAGAAAGAATCTAGGCAGAGAAGCAGTGGTCTTGAGGAAGAGGATCAAAAGTAAAAGAAAACATGGAACCAAATCAGATTGTGAAAGCGGTCAGTACTGGGATAGTTCCTGCAGCCGCCGGCTGACACGCCTCTCCTCCATGTGTCCTCGAACTCTTTCTCGGCCCATTTCTTGTAGTCGTCGCCCGTGAGTGCGTCGGGTGTGAGGTTGCAGATCTCCAGACGAGAATATTGACGCTGGAAGTCAGTAAATGACATCCTGTGGGGACAGCGGAGGAAACACAAACCGAAACAAATCGATGTTAAGAAACACATACAGATTGAAAACCACTCTCAGTGTCTTGTGTTTGGTGTCATTACCAGAACTCCCCGTCCTCAGAGCGGTTGGTCAGTCTCGCCCGGTCATCATCACACACGTACCTCCACTCAGAAGACCTACGCAGGTAGAAACATCAACAACATTGAGGAGCTACTGTATCTCCAGGGCATCTCGCTGTGTCATATTAGTGCAGTATGTCGTATTATGAACATATAATATATGCAGACACACTCTCAGAGCGTGACACAACGGGCAGGCAGACGCTCCTTTGCCTACAGCCTGAGCCCCCCCGATAAGCTGGGTAACAGGCTTTTTTTCCAGGAAGTGAGGAGGCCGATCCACTGGGTGTGTTCGTCTACGCACTGTATATTCATGCACTCCAAATAAAATGGTGTAGATGTTGCGATCAGGCTGGCACCCGCCACGTTCGTTATGTAAGAGGCAATTTGAAGTTGGAAATGCCCCAATGAAAACTAGTTAGTTCAGTGTTGTTCCTCCCTTGAAACTCCCCACGAGTACACAGTCAGGACTCACTTGTCACTCCAGGCTCCGTTCCACTCCACCTGACCCCACGGGTTTCTGATCCTGATCAGCTGCTCCGTGCCCCCTCTGTACTCCACCTGAGTACAAACACACACAGGGCGATCAGACAGTGCAGACCTCCGGCAGGGCCAATATATACTCTTGATGGTTTGCAGTTATATAAAGCAAAGAAAATCTCTTCACCTGCTCCGCTCCTGTCACAGAGTAGGCATGGCCCTTCACCAGCTTGCGGTATGTGACCGCTTCTGAGTCTGAAGCACTGGTTATCTGGGATGAAGAGGACAATCCGGTTAGAAAAACAACACCAGATTCCAACGCAGCCAGATGTCACTGAAACAAGAACCTCAAACAAACATCAATGGAGCATCCGAGCAGGGAGCCTCGGTCCAGGGCCTTCCTGATGATTTTGAAGAGGTGAGGATCTGGTCTGCTCAACTCGTGCCTCTCAGCAATGCCTCCAGTAAAGTCCTCAAACCCCTCCGTGGTGCTGCCTCCAGAGAGGGCTTCATAGCATCCGTTCAGCCTGCAGCAGAGAAGAGACGTTCAAGATAGACTAGATGGGGAAAATAGAAAGAAATGCTGCTGCTGTTGTTCCGTACTTGGCGTACGCCTTCTCCAGCAGTGCGCTCCAAAACTCCGAGCCCTCTGCTGAGTGAACAAACAGCAGTTCTCCATTTTTTGTGGGCAAACGGTCATCGACCACGACGTCCACCCAGTCACCAAACTGCCAGAACTGACGACCACAGAGAGGAAACGATTAGTGCAATGACCTGAAGCTGGTTTCCAGCCATGTGTTTGTATGTGTCAGACTGTACCTCGAAGTGAAAGATGCCAGCATAGTTCTCCTCAAAACTTTGGTCATGGGGTACAACACGGGACAAAACCTGCTTGTTGAGGGTCAAGGAGGCGATAGCTGCCAGCAGCCAGCAGTCACCTGAACACACAGTTGTCACTGTAACTTCCTAACGAGGACTCGTCTGTAAAAACTCGTGGAACACCCAGAGGGGGGGCCAGGTCACCTGGTCATGTTGTCTTTACGGAACATCTTGAAAACAGACAACTATGCATTTGGTTTCCACACCTACAGGGGTGTGACGTTGTGGTTATTGTGTGGAGCTACTCATCAGTTTCCAGCACCGCCCAGATCAACACACGCATGCATTGTCCCAGACGGGGTGGAGACACTCAGAGAGGTGGAGAACTGGAGGAGTTGTTTCAAGCTGTTTGGTACACAGTGACAGCTGATGATGTGCAAAGTGAGATATTGTTGTTATTGTGTTATGGTGTGGTTAAGGGTGTGTGTGTGTGTGTGTGTGTGTGTGAGCCTGTGTGGACATGCTGACAGAAACTAGACAAAACTATTTAGGAGAAGACAGAAAGCCTCAGCGAAGACGCAGCACAACACGGATACATTTATTTTACAAAAGATTTTATCTGGTGTGTGTGTGTGTGCGTGCGTGCATGCGTGCGTGTGAATGTGTGGGTGTGTTAATGTGTGTGCGTGTGTGTGCATGTGCATGTGTGTGCGTGTGTGTGTGTGTCTTACCAAGTGCTCCTTGACAAATATCAGTCCTGGTGGCATCTTCAACAATGAATTGTGGGTTGGAACAAAATTCCTGTGAGACAAATGACAGTTGAGTCGTGTCGACACCATTATTTGTTTACTCAAACTGCTTCGGTGTAAAATGCCCATTTTCAGTTCCATCATGAAACCGGTGTCACCTTACGTTTAGCAAGTCTGAAGTCTGCAGTTTTAAACCAGAAATGAACAAACATTTGGATAAATGACATGAATTTGGTGTATTTTCAAACAGGGACAGACTTTTATCACCGAACAGCAACAATAATCAAAACTGTGTGTGGTCTTGTGAAATAGAGTCTGACAACATATTACACTTTTATATAATCATTGAAACTACACACTCTATCAATAATACACATATGAAAAGGTGTTAGTCCTCCATGAAATACACATGGACTGTGTTTTTCTGGTATGTAAACTCCTTGAAGCCCTTTAACCCAAGCAGATGTTTCCATCTGCCTCCAGTACCTACAGAGGGTCTCTTCCACGAGATGCCGCGAACTTTGGGGGAGTTTGGTCCAAGTTCGTCGAAGCCTAAGGATGAGGGCAGAGGCTCAAAGCATTCATCCTGGAACAGCTGTCCTCTCTCCAGACAGCTTCTCCTCAGCGCCTCAAAGTCCTGGTTGAGGTATTTCACTGCGTGGTCGTTGGATCCGATCCCCTGTGCTTTTTCCCGGTGGTGCTGAAGCTTAGCTGCAATGCCAGACATTTTAAAAGATATCGAGACGTTCCAAAGTGCCGGTCTGTCTCGTAGTATATGTGTGTGTGCTAAGGTGCGCTCCGTGTGATAAGTCTAGCTCAGATGTTGCCCCACCTCTTTTGTTCATCCCAGATTGTTCTGGCTCACCTGCTTCTTCCAGCCAGGCGTGCTCATGTTTGATGTGGTCCAGATGGAGGAGTTAAATCCTTAGTGGTTGTGCATGTCTGACACACAACAATAAGCACTGACAATATTTCAAAGATTCATTTTTAATAGACCAATGAAAAACAGTATATTGTTTTAGAAAACAAGAAAGATGAGTTGTCCTGTAACTGCCTGCGTGCCACAAACTGAGACGACAACAGTATAAATATTTAACAGAATATCTCAGACTGTTCTGATCCATACAAGACTTAATAAATGATCATTAATCCGGCCATGCTTTTCATACTCTCTTTATTTTCAATAATTTGACAAAACTTATGCAACTACATAACAACTAGGAGCAAAAACAAAGAGTAAGATTAGTTTTACCTTCTGAAAAAAAATAATGTTAATTAATGTTACACATAGAAATTATGTTTTTCCCAAATTAAGGTATATCTTTGTTAATTATCATTTACACTGACAAATCTATTTTGAGCATTATAAAGTATTTGTGATATAGTGTGTATGTAAAATTGATTTTCCATTGTGTTTTTTCCAAGTTTATTAAAAATCAGATGATTCAGGAACTCCCAGGTGTCCGTGCTTGTGTTGTCTCCAGAGCTAGTGGATCGCCAGGCACAGCCACTGTAAAGGGGAACGCAATTATACAACGATAGATCCAAACAAGGAGAGCTTCAAACTGGCAGCTTTATCTCACATACCTGTTGTATATCCAGCTCAATTTTGCCCGAGTCAGCTTTTTCCAGAGCCTTGAACATTTCTGGTTGAGCGACAGAAATAAAACTAGTGATGACGTGCCGCAGCTCTCTGATACAGATGAATACGAGATACAACAAAGTGTTATCATTGTGTCTGCGGATGCTTACTGAAGAGCATTTCCACTTTAATCAGACAGCCTACGAAGCTGTCAAAGTCGATGGCGAACTGAAAATCGGCGTAGCGACTCACAATGGCCTGCAGCACGGCACTGTTGACATGGAAACCTGTGACAGAAACACAACCGCCACTTGTCATCGTTTTCTTTACACGTATAGGATCAGTGTCATCACTGTGGATTACTGCAGGTCCTGTGGAAGGATAGTCCTTGAAAGGTGTCAGATATACGGGATTATAATGGCAGAGTTATGTTACACAGCCTCTCCCATGTTTGTTTTCTTCTTCCTGTGGCAAATGACTGTAATCTATGTGCATGGATGAAGTCCTCCAACTGGTTTATCCAGTTCACCATGCAAGGCCACACGGACGGTCGTTAACTGCACCAACATGCTGTTATTGGTTCCTGCAGGGCTCACCGGTTAGACACTGTTAAGATGAGCGGGCCCAGAAAAATACAAGCCTGCATTTAAATGTGTTGCCTTTCATGTTTATCATTTCATATCATTTTATAAGCCTTGACATCTCTTACTCTATTTATGTACAGCTGTTTTGATCATCCTCTCAAAGGTAATTAGAAGCTAGAAATAAATTAGCCTCTAAAATATGCAGATCATAATGATAATTACTAATGTGGACATGTGTGGTTCCATGATTAAGTCGGCCACACGTGATGTCTGTTACCTGCTTCGGTGGCAGCGCCTCTCATCTCGTGGGAGCTCATGGTGCCAGAGCTGTCATGGTCATGATTTTTGAAGATCTCCTATATCAAGCAAACACCCACGTGACAGACGTTCACAAACGCAGCACACATGGGTGTGCTGCGTTTGTGAACGTCTGTCAACATTAGTTTTTAAACCGGATGAATTGCACTTTACCAGGTATCTCTGGATTTTGCTCCAAAGTTTGTGGAATTCCAGCAATCCCAACATGTCACTTTCATCTCTCTGGAGGTTGTTAAGGTTTTTATAAGTTCGGCCGGCTAGATCTTTATTATTTTTATTCAGCACTCACATTCCAAAATGATAAAACGTCAGTGTTTATCTCTAAGAGAGGATACATCCAGCAGACTGATAATGAGACGACCCGTCTCAAGGCTGAAACCATCTGTCCTGATGTCCGATCCTGCAGGAAGGTGACAGAACACGGCTGAACTCAACTCTTCAGTCCATTCAAGCTGATCATTAGATGTCAATAATCGATACTTACGCTGAGAAACCACGTTGTTCAAGATTGAAACCAGCTCAAAGACTGAAACCTCAGTGTCCTAGTCAGATGAGTGTATATCATTAATCATATATTTGATTGTATTTGTCATCTACTTCATCATTCTACCCACATTGCCAGCAATCTCCCTGAAGAGGTGCTTGAAATGAGGATCCACATCATCCTCGGATATTTCTTCCTGTCACAGAGAGACACTGTTTATCTGATATCACATGAAGGCTCCTCAACACATCTACTGTATGGACAAACAAGCACTAAAGCAGACGAGTGTTACCTCCACTATTTCAGCATCAATGTCCTCTTCCAGTGGACTGAAAACAGAAATGCACAGTTTGAGTCAGACAAAGAAATGTGTGAAAGTAAGACTGAGCTCTGACTGATGGAGGAGCCGTCCTCTGCTTCGTCCACCAGATGGCTGCATAAGCTAAAGCTGTGAGCTCCACATCAGAGACGTGCAGCACGTGTTAACACAGGTACCTGGTGGCCGCCTGCTTCTCCGAGAACACCCTGAGAATGAAGCTGCCCTTCTTGTGAGGTTGGAACGTCGAGGGGATGATGGCGTATTCCCCGGGGGGGAGTCTGAAGCGGTCACACACTTCTCGTGTGTTGACGAACGTGCTGCTCATGGCCACGGCTCTCTGTCGCAGCAGGACGTCCGGACCCAGATGAACGTTGCTGAGGCCTTTATACTTTCACATCGACAGATTAAAAAGGCTTCATGAGAGAGATGTCAGACAGCTTTTGTAATTTCATGCAGAGGGATTATAGAGCAAATACAGACCTCTTCTGGGACCTGGAAGAAGACGACGACATTTAGAAAATCAAGCAATCCTAAAAAAAATAATTAAATATACTGATGGATCATCAAATCGCTCTGCAAGACCTCATAAATGGCAAAGCCAATAGTCTGGAGGTCGCAGTCCAGCCTCCGCTGCTGTCGTCCATTCCTTTGCATCAGCCCCACCAGAAAGGTGCACCCGTCCTTCCCATCCAGAGGATCGTCATCCACGTCTTCCAGACGCACCACAAACTGAGGGTTGGACGAGAACGTCGCTGGAGGACACACATGTGTAGATGTTTATATGATGTAACAGAGCTTCTTGCTCACCGATACACCTCATATGGTTTCTCTGTCACCTGGGTGATTGCGGCAGCCGCCAGCAGTGGATCCGACCCTCCACCTCCCTTCAAACTGGTAGTGGTTCCAGTGGCCCACATCGTCGCCCATGAGCGTGTCGGGGGTCAAGTTACAGATCTCCAGCTTGGTGAACTGCCTGCTGAAGTCTGAATAGGACATCCTGAGGAAAACAGAATATTTCTCAAACAAGAAAACAGTTTTGTTTCACACAAACGGATCATTTTCCTTGCATGAGTCTGAGCCTTGTGTCACAGTACCGGTGATGGCTGTCCTGAAGCTGCCAGTGTATTTTATGTCCTTAACACAACATCATATAACTGTAACATAAATAAAAGGTATAAGACAGTGGATGTACCAGAACTCCCCGTCCTCAGCCACATGGTTCAGCTTGGATTTATCTTCTCCACTCACATAATTCCATTCGCTGGATCTGTGAGATAAACATTAATGCTTTAAGGACAATCCTGAAAATAAACATTGACGGTTAGTGGATACGGAACCGATTCATTCACCCGTCACTCCAAGGCCCCGTCCATTCCACTTCACCCCACGGGTTCCGGACACGGACCAGCTGAACCAGCCTGCCTTGATAATCAACCTGGGGCAGACAGTCACAGTGTGGAATGGAGTTTGCACGGAGTGAAATAAAAAACAGTGAACATTGATATCTTGTTTACAATTTAGGTAAAGCATATACCTCTTCTGCACCGGTCACTGAATATGCATGTCCTTTTACAAGTTTGAGAGCTGTGACTGCCTCTGTCTCATAGGCACTGGTGATCTGAAAGCACAGGCAAACAGTTGACGTGACATCAGTACCATCCTGTTTGCAGATCAGCATGCAAATCCGTATGGAAATCACACAACCTACATCAATAGAGCAGCCCATGAGCGAGCCCAACTTCAGGGCCCGCTGCATGATGAGGAAGAGCTGTGACGGAGCCTCGTTCAAAGTGTATATTTCTGCGATCCCTCCTGTGAAATCCTCAAAACCCTCGATGGTGTTTCCCCCTGACAGGGCCTCATAGCTGCCGCACACCCTGTCAGACACAGAGGGGCAGAAATATAACCTCCACAAGATATGTATCACACTGTGGACCTGCTGTGCAATGCTTTCTTTAGATGAAGTAAAAAGATACTATTGAAACCGTCCCATACTTTGCATACGCCTTCTCCAGCAGTGCGCTCCAAAACTCTGAGCCCTGTTCTGAGTGAACAAACAGCAGCTTCCCATCTTGGGTGGGTAAACGGTCGTCGACCACCACGTCAACCCACTCGCCAAACTGCCACAGCTGAGAAGAAACATATGACAAACAGTACAGTAGTTTGTAAGGAAACAAAACGACTAAATCATCATCAACATCGGTGATTTCGATTATCTTTGTCGGAGGATACAGAATCCTCTCTCTGACCTGGAAGTGAAATATCCCAGCGTATCCCTCGGTGAAACTTTGTCCGGGGGGCACCACGCGTGCCAGGATCCGCTGGTCCAGTGTCAGAGAGGCTATCGCAGCCAGGAGCCAGCAGTCACCTGCACAGTCAGAGCAGATACCTGATAGCATGCTTAGAAATTGGGCAACAGGTGGTCACAGCAGTGCCTGAAGCAGCTTGTGCAAACCGATATGTCATCATCAACATGCCTTCTTTCAAGCTTAATAGAGGGTTGCAAACCAGAACCCCCCCCCCCCCCCCCATCCCCCAC
>CAAKHC010001480.1:16432-30058 GCA_901007825.1 Macroramphosus scolopax
ACCAGACCCCCCCCCCCCCCCCACTTACCCAGAGCTCCTTGGCAAATGTCTGTCCTGGTGGCTCCATTGTCGATGAACTTTGGGTTGGAACACAGCTCCTGTTTGCAGCATCAAACGATGACGAGAACAAGAAGTTACCATTTCACAAACATCAAATTGAAATGATTTGTTCAATGTAAAATTTTCAAAAACATAAAAATATTCGTAATTTAAAAGCACACAGCTTTTTTTTCATCCCGACACAGCTGCCCTCCATTGGCATGAAGGACAGTCAGAAAAAGAAGATCAAGTACTCACAGACTGATGAGACTAACAGACAAATATGTACAAAGTGGCAAGACCCAGCTTTTCTTATTTAACTTCTATTAGACTATGTTTTATGTACACAATACAATTTGTTGTAGTCCTTTTGTGTTTCTTTAAATTCAACGCCCCAAAAGAATTTTTTGTTTTCTGTATTGACTTCTTACCGTTGGCCTCTTCCAAACAATATCCCTGGTTTTGGAGGAGTACGGTCCCAGCTCATTGTAGCCCAGGGACTTGCGCTCAGCTGGAAAGCAGTTGTCCTCAAAAAGACATCCTCTCTCAAGACAGCGCCGGTGCAGAGTCTCAAAGTCCTGCCTGGAGAATTTCACTGCATGCTGGTTGGTGCCAATGCCTTGTTTCCTCTCCTGCAGATGGGCCAGTCGACCAGCTGTGGATGTCATCCTCGCCTCTCAAATGTTAAAGACTTCCTGGATGGTGGGACTGGATTGGGAGCTGAGTTGGTTTGACTTGGGAGCTGATCGTTCACCAACTAAACACCAGGTGCACCATTGTTCCCAGCTTCCTTTATAGCTGCCACAACTGAAGGGAATCGGATCAGAGAGGGTGGGGCTTCCACTATACAGGGGAGACAAACAAGGCAGACAAGAGCGACCTTAAGCAAATCTGCAACGAGATGTTGTGGTCACAACAGACAGGGACACACCTAAAGGCAACCTGGAGCTCTGCTCTCATTTCCTCATTTTGATTTTGTGTGCATGGGGGAGGGGGGAAGTGAATTATCTATTGAGCAAGAATTAGGACAGAGTATAAATGATATTAATACAACAATAAGCCAGTCAGATGATAAGCATCTAGTGAGCCTTGGAGCCAAAAGCAGCGGTTAGAGGTTCTGGGCCCTAAGAAAACACATAATATTGGAACCAATCAACCATTTGACATTATGTTCTAATATGTCTTGATGGCCCCGGCCCCTTATGGGCCCCGTCACAGCCCCCTTACATCCTCATTCTCTTCATGCATCCTCTAGGCTAATCCAAAGTCACACAAGCCTCAAAGTCAAAACTCGGTTGTATTTGCTGGTTCGATCAGGAGCTACGACAATCCAACTGTCGAATGCAACACTGAAACAACACGGTTACACTGTACAACGGTATATAAGGATGTATTCAAAGGTGATGACTGGTAGGGAATCCGCCCTTGTTTGAAGAGATAGACAATAGAAGCAGACAATTGCCATCATATAATCTCTGGACAGCAGATAAACTCAATGTGACAATAATATATATGCTGAAATATTTCTAGAATTGTTTAACATTGAAGTTTATATCTTGATTTCCATCGAGCTGTATTACATGCTGCAGAAAAGAGTAAAAATTCACAGGAGGAGAAGCTGGAGAAGCAACAGCGCCCCCTGCTGTCTGTGTCCAGCGGTGAAAAAGCTTACAGCACCTGGTATTCCCAGGCGGTCTCCCATCCAAGTACTAACCAGGCCCGACCCTGCTTAGCTTCCGAGATCAGACGAGATCGGGCGTGTTCAGAGTGGTATGGCCGTAAGCCGAGGAGTGGAGCACGAGCTGCCTACTTATACATGTCAGTCATCATTTGTATTTAGATATGTTTAAACTGCATGCATATATAAACAGAGCACGTGGTTTTAAAGCGACCACAAAGAGTCAACATTAGGGAAACCAAACCCACCAGGGGTTTCATATCGTTCGACAATATTCAATTAATGATTTTCGGTTATATGATTAAATGTGATAATTTCACTCTTATTTTCTTCTGTTACAATAATGTGTAATAACGTCGTTTATAACATTGCTGTTCGTCTTTCTTTGTTTTCACTTTTTTTTTATTGAATGTCATGGCAGAGATTAGGGAATACTACACATAAAATGATAATGTTTATATCATATTACAAGTGATATTTTACATATAACAACCGATATTACCTTACAGGATTGCACATTTTCATCCATTTTAATGTAATTCAATAGGCAGTTCTAGGCAGCTCTACATTGTATCTACCCACCACGTGGACAACTACTGTAATACTAGAACCATAAGTGGAAATATAGCAAGTTTATTATTTTATTTTGATTTTTTTATCGATATATATAGGGGGGATATTTTGAGATTTTTTGATTATCAGGACATCGGTGTGTCCCCCCAAACATATATTATAATTACTGCCCTGTTTTAAATGTTCAATAGGAGAGTCTTACTTGAACGTCAAGTTCTCCTGTTATCATTCGAGCATTTTAACAATTTATGAAAACACTGCTATGAAGACAATTCTGCAGGGGAATATTCTGGTGCAGTAGATTACTGAAACTAGATTTAAGGCCTACTTTGCCACAAATGACCCACCCACACCCAGTTAATGGAGGTGGGGTATCCGATACTGTGGCTAATATCCAAAGTGCCTCCAAAGCTTTCTGCCATAAGCCTTCTGGGAAGCTAGAAAAGATATGGACCATGATTACCCTCTGAATGCTGTGAATCTACAGACTTGTTTGTGAGTTTAACATCAACAATGTGATCCGATGATAATCATACACCTGTTTTTACATTGAGAACACATTATTGCCACATGTGCAGTATTACAAATGATTTATTACACATGTATCATAGATGTGTTATCATTGACATTTCATGCAAAAGCTAATGCAGGTGATACTGTGATCATATTTAAAATTCCTTTGCATGATGACATATCCAGGAGATAGAGTGTAATGATAGCACTCACTGTGAGCCCTGTCTACCTGATGCATGGATCTCCATTACGCACTCTCGCTTCAGCTCCGTTTTGCCCATCAAGTCCTGTGGGATAGGAAAGGCTCTTTAGTAGATGAATGTCCAACTGTGCTCGCCAGCTAGTTGCTTTAATTTTGACAGTCTGCAGTTTTGTTGGTGGAACAATAGGGTTATTGGAGCAGCATTAAAGACAATCATCAAATGTATTATTTGGTTGAAAATCCTTCAATTACCAGCTGAAGTGCATAAACCCATAACCATAAGCAGACATCCGTTCTGTTGACCTGAGGTGACTAACTTGGTCTTTTACAATCAGAAAACTATTGAGTCCTACAAACCAGTTTATATTATTTTGCGTGTATTATTTTACAGATTTGCTAAAAAGCCTTGGAGTCAATCATCTGTAAACATTGTGGGATAAAGACAGGAGGCGTCACTTTCCTTCTGATTCAATCAACTGAATTTGGTTGTTCATGTTTTCAACAAATGATACAGAAATGTGTAAATATTTCTTATCTTCACCCTGCATTCCAACCTTAAAATGACAGTAGCATCTGCTGCTATCTTGGTTTATCCTCAGCTTTCAGATTGAAAGATATGCGGACTAGTGACCTTTAACCTTTGCTGTAATTTAATGCACTTTATCTTTCAAGTGACTCACAGTTGTTCACTCCTTGTTTTGAGTTATCAAGATGACAGTTGGCTAGTACATTTCCCCCTGGTCATAATCATGAGCCAATGATGAACCAGTATGGTGATCAGATTTATGTTGATATGATCATAAGCTTTAACTCAAATTACTTTATGGCCCTCCTACTTGGGATCTTGGATACTTATGGAACAAGGTTTGTCTCTGTTTTATTAAATGCATTATTTTATAAAGATCAGCTCTACTACAAGCCACATATGAAGCAAGATAAGAGCAGTGTATTACAATAATTATAAAATGTATTAATAAGAAAATATATTATCATTAATATTGCTCAACATTAAAAGGGAAAAATATAACTTAATTTTGCCATTTCTAATAAATAGTTTTCCTTCCAAAAATGTATGTGGCTTTTATATTGTAGACAGAATCCAGAATAATCATATACAGAATATAAACATCTTTTTAGTCACTGTGTGTTCTTGCATTGGTAAATGAAGCTGCATTGAAATTAATTACATTTAATGATATGGCTGTTTGGATAAAGACTAATTCTACTAATTCAAGGTCTTTATTGAAGTTTAGGTATATAATATAACGGGTGTGTGTGTGTGTGTGTGTGTGTGTGTGTGTGTGTGTGTGTGTGTGTGTGTGTGTGTGACAGCAGCCGTAGCCCCTCCTCCTCCGGGGCTGGTCTGCGGTGTGTGAGCGGCGCAGGGGGACGGACCTTTCTACCAAACCACTGCCCATGTCCCAGATTTACACGATTATCCACAACAGACTGGTTTAAGGAGCCGTGCATTGCCTTTAAAGCGGTGGTGAGTGCAGTTGCCTTATTTCATTCATGTAAATGTGTGTGTGTGTTGACTGCAGCTGCGTGTTAACGGTGCGTTTATTATAGTGTTGGCAATCGAGCCGTTTGTTTAAATGCATCTACAGATCTACTAGTAAAGGTGACATTAATCCACACAGATTGACTTCCCTCGTGACGTATTGTGCTGCAAGAGTGCGGTTGGGTTGTAAAAGTGTGTCTTTTGTTTGTCAGAGATCTTTGAAGCCGACTGCAGCGGGCCACTGCGCATAAAGACAGGCCTTACTGAACAGGTGCTCCCTGGAACAATATGAGCCTGTTTACATGCCTGGCATGCCGACTGTTAGATGGGAGCAAGCCTGTCAATTCATAGGCAGCATACAGTAAATTAAGCTTTTATTCTGTCTATTGACAGAATAAAAGACAGTCCAGCATTTTGACAGACGGCCTGATTTAGGTTATAATGGAGGTTGAGGCCCTATGGATGACATCATCACCACAGAACTGCATGGATCAGCTTTTCCCTGGGCTGAAGAGAGACACTTCTCATTATTAGCCAGCAGTAGCCTCTATCTAGCTGTTTGACAGACATTCCTGCAGACTCTGCAGGCATGTGGGGCCACAGATTGGGGGGCTGACCCTATAGACAATGTCCTTGCCTGTAGAATAGTTTCTATCAAAACATCACCTATTTTGTCCAGCAGCACATATAAGTCAGACATTTTCCTCATGAATGTCACCCCTTTACCTTTGCTTCATCCAAGTTCTCCCGTCTTCCTTTCAGTAGCTGAACTGCTCACTGAACCGCGCTCATTAGAATTCCTCTCGAGGGGAGCAGAGAAACACAAAAGATCATCTAATGTTCCAGTTCCCTCTCACACTGAAGCAGAAAGTGATATTCACAGAGCAATTTTAAGTCCAGCTACCAGCTTCTTGACTTACATAGTCTTACTTCACTCTTGTTCGCCTCGCAGCTCTGTTATTCTCCTTTGAGATGTGTTCAGCGTAGAAAGAGGAGAGAAAGACTGTTGAATGCTGCACAAGCGTTTCCAACTCGGGGCACTCACGATTATTTCAAATTAGATGCCAATTTATCTTTACCGGTAACAAAACATAAATCACATTTCTCTTGTGTTGTTTGTTTCTCTTATTCTCCCTCTCAGCGTGCCTTCACAGCAAAGGTATCATGTTACTTCTTTCTTGTATTATTCCTGACTCTGTGTTTCTGGTGTTGGTGCTGGTCTTATCTCCCGTTTCGGAGTTGTTACTTTTCTCCTGTACATGCTTTTTCTATGTCTGTTATTACCCTGTTGGGCTTTTATGTAACTGTTGCATGCTAACAGGACAATTTAGACTCCATGTGGGATCAGTCTGGTTTATAGAAGACAAATTCAGTTTATTAAGAGGAAAAAAACTGTCACTGTTTTGAAGCTTAGCTTTCCTCACACACTCCTGTGACTGACTGCTGCACTGTCCTGTAGCTCCGGGACAAGAGTGTGCCGCTGATGCTAATTATAGACACCTCTGTGCACAACCACACTGCTCCATATTTTTATCTTCTACTAGTATGTATCCAGCTGGAGGGATATCAGCGAGTATACACGCCAACAGGCTGCGGGCAGAAGGCATGGGCACCAAAGAGCAGGCTGTGCCCTTCGCCAGCCAGGACTACGAGGGGCTGAAGCAACAATGTCTGGAGTCAGGCTGTCTGTTCGAAGACCCCTGTTTCCCCGCTGAGCCCCCATCCCTGGGCTTCAAAGAGCTCGCCCCCCACTCCTCCAAAACCAGAGATGTGGAGTGGATGAGGCCCACGGTGAGGACACTGAAATGTTTATTCCCTTTTAGAAAATAAATAATAAATAACTAACCACTGATGCATAAAACAGTTCTAGCTTGATATTTTAAAGTGAGTACATAGGCGCCATATACAAGTGGAAATTCCCTCTTTATCAGTTGTTCCTTGGAATGCTTCACATATAATGTTTCGCAACAGGCATGTTGTTGTGTCTGTCCGGGGGGATGACCGGAATCTATATGGCATATAAACAAACATATCAATGACACTTGTGTTATTTTGCATCAGAAAACACAGACAGAACAGGACATGTAGAGGCAGGAGTCTTTGAGACCACTGCAGCTGTTGGCATCGCTTGGCATTCCCTGACCGCTCCCTCGGCGGGACGTTTGTTTACAACAGTGTTTCCTTAAAGCCCGGGACACCTACATGCAAGAATACCATGCAGTTGGAAAGAATGATTGCTGTCAAGAAGATCCTGAAATGTGTTGTCCTGTTTGAATTCTATTTAAATTGTATTGCAACATGAAATTGCAACTTAGGATATTATGTATTTGATTGTCCTCACCCAGACATTTCATTTCTCCAAAGGAACTGACAGGGGACCCTCAGTTCATCGTGGGTGGTGCAACCAGGACGGACATCTGTCAAGGAGCACTTGGTGAGTCCACGTTGGTCGACTTATTCATTTTATTAATGTCGATTCCACGGAAAACCACAAATATCTGGCTCGTAGTGCTGCTAGGATGGATGAGCAAAGTCATTTATATTCATCCGCTGTGCACAGTCCACATCAGTTGAACATTTTACGGCAATCTATTACGTGATTATATGGGCATCTTCATGAAATCCAAAAATGTCAACCAGCTGCTGGTGCCAAAGAAAAAGTCAGGGGCTCAATTAACTGACTGACCATGTCACCTGCATGCTGGAAAGACAGTAGGAACATCAATATTAGATGGTGCTTCCAAACTACTTCTTCTTATTTGCAGGTGACTGCTGGCTACTGGCAGCCATCGCCTCTCTCACCCTGAACGAGAAGCTGCTTCATCGGGTTGTTCCGCATGGACAGTCCTTCCAAGATGAATACGCTGGCATCTTTCACTTTCAGGTGCTTGAAGTTCACTCTCTTCCTTTTTAAATCTTCCCTATCGCATAAAAAGCAAAGCAAGCAATTTTCGACTGATGGAGCTATTGATCGTTGCCCTGTGTTTCAGTTCTGGCAGTTCGGCGAATGGATAGATGTCGTTATAGATGACAGACTGCCTGTCAAAGATGGGGAAATTATGTTTGTCCATTCTGCTGAGGGCAATGAATTCTGGAGTGCACTTCTAGAGAAAGCTTACGCCAAGTAGGTGTTTTAAGAGCCTGTTCGGGTTCTAAATTATTCAGTATAAGTGTCCATGAGAGGAAAAATGTAAATGCTATCTCGAACTTCTTCAGTAATGCTGCAGTTAATGGCAGGGTGTGGTTTCTGTTGTGGTATCAGGTTAAACGGTTCCTATGAGGCACTGTCTGGAGGAAGCACTACTGAAGGTTTTGAGGACTTCACAGGTGGTGTGTCTGAAATGTACGAGCTCCGCAAAGCTCCCAGAGATCTGTTCAGGATAATCAGCAAAGCTTTGGACAGAGGCTCCCTGCTGGGCTGCTCTATTGATGTAAGTGCACCAGCCAGACACACTGATCAATGCTGCACCTTATTCAGAGGTCCCATTAGGTTAAAAGCACTATTTATCTCTGTGCTGCACAATTCATATTGGAGAGAGTGATTGTGTGTCATTTTCAATACAGATCACCAGTGCCTTTGACATGGAGGCTGTTACATTCAAGAAGCTTGTGAAGGGCCACGCCTATTCCCTGACTGGACTGAAGGAGGTCAGTCTGTGTGGGACTCTGTTGTCTTTATTGCCCTGTCAATATACATGGTATTTATGGTTTTATGTTACCTATTACTACGGTGTTCTGCAGGTTGATTACCGTGGCAAAAGGGAGCGTTTAATCCGAGTGCGTAACCCTTGGGGTCAGGTGGAGTGGACCGGTGCCTGGAGCGACAAGTGAGTGTTTCCAAGTAGATAAAATGTCCCTGTGTGCAGGAAAAACTCAACTAGTTTTGTTTTGATTGGTCACTGACTTCTTTCATGTGTAATATATATCTCAAATTGCTGCCTTAACTTTTCTAGTTCCCCCGAATGGGATGAGATTGACCCTTCTGAACGAGAAGATCTGCATCTACAGATGGAAGATGGAGAGTTCTGGTAAGATTTCCCAGGTGCCTTGATAATTTATTCAAAATTTAAGGTAACATTTTCTAGTTATCTGATCAAGCTGATATGTTTCCGCCTGTTGGCTTGAAGTGTAAAATCAGAAGTTCTCGCTTTTGTTTTTGGCATCCACATTATATCTTAGCATCAAGACTGGACACAAAGAGAAACATCTAGTCCTGGCTCTGTCTAAAGGGGGATTTTGTAACCTTCTGGACAGAGCTCGGGTAGCTATCTCCCCAAAATATCAATCCATTATTATACTTCCAACCCTCCAGGATGTCCTTCAGCGAATTCTTGAGGCAGTTTTCTCGATTAGAGATCTGCAACCTGACTCCTGACGCTCTGAGTGAAGACGGTCTCAGCCACTGGAATACCATGAAGTTCTACGGCACATGGAGGAGAGGCAGCACCGCCGGAGGCTGCAGGAACCATGCCAGTTAGTGTCAACTGTATAATGCCTTTTTATATAGAAATGTACTGACAAACAATCCTGTTAAAGTGGTAATGATTGTTCCTTAAAGCACACAAAGAGGTCCTGTAATATTACACAGGCTATAAATATCTGTAAAATAAAAATAAATACATCTGTCTAGACACGTTTTGGATCAACCCTCAGTATAAGATTACATTACTGGAGGAGGATGACGATCCAGAGGACAATGAGGTGGCGTGCAGTTTCTTGGTAGCTCTCATGCAGAAGGACCGTCGCAGATATCGGCGTCAGGGTCAGGATATGCACACGATCGGCTTTGCGCTCTATGAGGTGAGAGCAGAAACAGAAAGCCAGTTTTGTCCTTGGAAACGTCTCAACAAACATCCAGCTGTTTACTATACTTATTAGACTTCGCCTGAGCTGATCCATGTTAATTTGTTTGTATTTTTGTTTTGACAGATTCCAGAGGAGGTAGGCAGACCATCAAATACTGGCAGTAATGTAACGTACAATGGATTTGAATGAAATGTGCCCAGAAAAACATGCAACAACCAGTTTCTTACTGTTTTCAGTATACAGGCTGTCAGAATGTCCACTTGAAGAAGAACTTCTTTCTGAACCATTCATCGTGTGCTCGTTCCGAGACCTTCATTAACCTGAGGGAGGTGAGCACACGGCTGCGTCTCCCTCCTGGAGAGTACCTCATCGTCCCCTCCACGTTTGAGCCTGGGCAAGAGGCTGACTTTGTCCTCAGAGTCTTCACTGAAAAGCAATCAGAGACAGAGTATGTGTGGTTGTTGGCTATTTTGATCTGAGATTCCTGCACTATTTCTTATATGTAAAAGGGAAAATATCACACAAATGTTATTGTTCATTGCAGAGAACTGGACGACGAAGTCTCTGCTGATTTAGATGACGTATGTATCAGTGACCCATGACTAATATTGAAGGACATTAGAAAATATGAACTCCTCTCCTGTATGAACAGCTTTAAATTGACATCATGATGTAATGTCCTTGCTTTCCTACAGGATGAAGTAACTGAAGAAGACATTGATGACTCTTTTAAGTCCATGTTTGCTCAGCTAGCAGGAGAGGTAGGTGGTGAAAAACATTTCTTCCTTAAATCTTTGGTGCTTAATTATTTATCTTTATAATATTGCTCATTACGTATGTGTGTATTTATTACGAAAATGAAATGAAGAAAATGTAAATCTAGTTTGTCCTTGATTGAACCCTGGCTGATTCGATTTCTTTGCTTTCCCAGGACATGGAGATATCCTTCCGGGAGCTGAGGACTATTCTAAACCGAGTCGTCACCCGGCGTGAGTTTTGTGTTTATTTTGGATACAAGATTCGTAGCTTTGGAAAGTTTACATGTTAGAAACACATGTCCCATCACTGCATTAGATTCCTCTGCAGTGTGTACACAGTCTATTTTCTGGACAGTCTCTCTTACAATCCTTTGTAGCCTTTGTGTGTCACAATGTTGGAGTTTTTTTTTTTTCCTATTTCAGACAAAGACCTGAAGACTGACGGCTTCAGCATTGAGTCCTGTAGAACCATGGTCAACCTCATGGACGTATCCATTGAATTTATACATCTTGTTATACACTGATTATATTACAAACTAATTAGTTAAACACCTTGACACCATGTTAACCAGAAAGATGGAAGTGCTCATTTAGGGCTGGTGGAGTTTCAGGTCATTTGGAATAAGATTCGAAAGTGGCTGGTAAGAGTGACATTAAACCGCCTGCCAGACGTACTAGCATGTAGAAGTGGTTTGAAATGGTTTGTATTTCTGCTGACATCTCTCGCTCTCTCACAGGTCATATTTAGAGAGTTTGACATCGACAAGTCAGGTGCTATGAGTTCATACGAGATGCGTCTTGCAGTGGAGGGAGCAGGTATAAAGGCTCACGACTTTCCACATACATGTGAAGTACTCTAGAGATGACATGTGTGACCTCTTCCTTCATTACTGTTGTCGCCCTGTGTAGGTTTCAAGCTGAACAATAGACTGAACCAGATTCTGGTTGCAAGGTATGCAGAAAATGAGATGGTTGACTTCGACAACTTCATCTGCTGCTTAGTCAAGCTCGAAGCCATGTTCAGTGAGTACTATTGTAAAAGCTGCATTGTCCTCAAATCAAATAAAAATGTTGTACTGTTGGCCGCAGCCTGAACTAGGAAGTTAAACAGCAAGTAGAATGGGTGATGATCGCTTACGTTCCAGGTATAATACAGATTGCTAGTTTCCATCCTGTGAGGAGGTGACACGAATGCACCACACGTAGCCAGCAGATTAATTTGGACCAGTGAACAGACAGCTTCACTGGAACTTCTTAGTGGGTTTCTGTATATCAAATATTAATGTCCTCTGTAGCCAGACGGATTACAGTATCCACTGAGGTATTATAATTATTGATCAAGTGAAATATTTCCATCACACATGGCAACTTGGGTCAAAAAAAGTTGAATGTTGAAACTAAAATTAAGATTTTGTTTGACAGGGACTTTCCAGCAGTTTGACAAGGAAGGATCCGGAACAGCTGAGATGAATATCACAGAGGTGAGAGCTGACTCAGGAGTACATTTCAACACATTACAACAAACTTTTTTGTTTGTCTAACATAATTTGTCTGTCTCGGATTGCTAGTGGCTTTACCTCACCATGTGTGGTTGAAGAGGACTGTATGTACTGGGGGAGGGGCTACATGGACGTAGCGCCCTGCAGACTGTCATGAACATGGAGCCCTGAAGACCCTAAGCCTTAGTGCCCTGAACATGTCCCACCTCAATGTACCTGAAGTATCAAACAAGCTGTATACAGAAATCCAAAGTCCATCCAAACTAATTATCTCCTGCAAGAATCTTGGAAACTATGCAAGCCTACAGTATGAAGCAGTCAATGTGCAACTGTCAACTCTGTCCAAACAGCATGAGTCAATGCATGTTCCAAGTCACAAGTATAAATGCATTATAACAGCTGATCATAGAATTTCTACATTGTAGTTTGACTGTATGAAATACAATCTTAGTGAAAGCTATATTGCAGCAAAACAAAGTTTAAATTTGTTACTGTAGTGCTTCAAAGGTTTGTTTTTACTAATCGTTTTTCTCCTGATTTTATAACTGAAATATTTTTAACAGTTTCATTTTTGCACCTGTAGGTGGCAGTACATACTTGATCTAATGTCAATGACATTTCATTTTTTGCCTTTGATACTGAAGTTCAACCTGTTGACATAACAATTTTTTCCTTCGTTGAAGTCGAGCAGCTGATGTTCTTTCAATTTTACTTCTGTTTTTAGTTTGCACTGTGCTTTTAGTTTAATGAAGGATTTAGTAAAGTTGCCTCACAAGAGCGAGAAATCTGTCGCTTACATTCACAGGGATCACAACACTGAAAGCCTTATACATGACCCCACTATGTTATAAACACCTATTAAAAATGTGCCAGTTGTGTTTTGTGTTTAGAATGTATGTTGTGCCTTCAATAAATGTTTCCATTAAGGTCATTCCTTCTCAGTTTTTTCTTTGTTTACATAAGCTTGACCCACATTTGTAAGCAGCAGCACCACATACAATGCATTTAAGTGAAAGGTTATATTTATTGTAAGCACAGAAACATGCCTGACATGTCAACAAAGACCTGAGTCCGTTAATAGCAACTGAACACTGTGTTCACAGAATAACAGACAGGTTGTACAGACTAACATCAAGAAAAGTGACAACGATTTGCATGAATATTATACAAAAACACTAGCAATTGCTAATACTTTAGAGAAATCTCCCTCCATTTTACGTAAATGTGTGGGTACTGGAACCTTAATCCTTGTTCCTGTTGGGTTCCCATTCTCTTCAATCAGTACAACATTGTTTGAATCAAAGCGTGGACTCATGCGTTCTCCAGGCATTTTGTGTCCAACGATTAGGGCCGCCTTCTTCTGGCCTTTAATTGCCAGCAAAACTCTGTCACCAACTTTTCCAACACCATTCTTGGTGTAGACATGGATCACTTTTGGTGCGCGATGGTATGGCGTATTTCCAAGAGAGCTGTTATCCACCACACGTACTCTGGTCAATTTCTGAATGGCTGCTGTTGCAGCAGATAGACTGGCAAAGCAATAAGTAAATATGTTATCATCTCAGTCAAAAATAATGCAAAAAAATTACCTGTTCTAATAAAGGTAAAAAAAACACATCTTTGAATAGAATAAACTCTAAAACTGTGAGAGACAGAGACAGGTGGTTAACTTTTTCCATAAACAATGAAGAAATGCCTTGGTGCTGTCTTTCTGGAGTCATGCGATTTGTGTGATATCACGGTAGTGCATAGAGAGACAGTTTACTGTTCAGCTGTCACTACCTGAAAAAAATGTACTGCAATGTAAAACCATTAAGTCTTAATTCTTGTAAATTCCTACAGAAATACAGCTTTGTCCTGAGGACAGGGACAAAATGAATCAAGGATACTATGACATAATAATCCAAATGTTACAATGCTGGGATTAATAATTTGAGAGACCCTCTTACCTAAAAGTCCTCTGACAAATTACTGACGACGCACCGACGAGGAGCCCAGGAAGTGATCTTGAAAACAGGGGTAGAGCCATAACTACTGCGAGTACTGTGTCAGCTAGA